>NIJG01000127.1:225102-236489 GCA_002201625.1 Euglossa dilemma | reverse complement strand
GCAATTATACAATATTAATAGATTTAATCAATTTATGTTAAGTTTGTTAATATCGTAATTGTTTTGAAATTAAACTCATGGTCTTATTTTTTAGGAAAATATGTAGTTTTATTTACCGGTAAATCTGACGGGTCTCCATAAAGATAGATATTCAAAAACGTCCGTAAACCTAGTGTTAAAAAAAATCTGTGAATTTCTACTCTTCTGTAGCCAAAATTCCTCGAGTGCAAAGGGTTAAAATCTAAAAGGATCTATAAAAAGATTATCAAGTTTCCAATAATATCTTCGCAAACCTAACAGCCTGTGTTTCCCAACAACCTAATATTACTCGCCTAATTAAACATTCAAATTACGTTCACTTGTATCAGACAAGCAAGATTCCAATCTGGTATACTATCTACACTGATTCGATCGTTCGAAAACAATGTAGAGGCCTGAGAAGAAGGTTGCTCGAGGAAAAATGAAAAGCGGCAGCTGCACGGGGGTCGGATCTATAACATTAGACCGTGCGATTTCATGGAATTTATTACCTCGCGGTGTAATAATGCGATTGGCGACGCCCACTCGACCAGCCCGATGGTTAATTTACGGGGTGGCAACGTGGTACGCGTTGCTGGAAAATAATTCCGCCCACACAGCGGTGGCGGGCGCCAAGAAACGCGAGAGGGTGGCGTACAGTGGCATGGAATCTGGTTTTTAGCTTTTAGTAGTTGACTTTTAACTGCTTCACGCCGCGGGTGTTGCTGCTGGTGCTGAGGCAAGGGAATAATTTTTAGATCCCACGGATCTTTCGAGATTTATCTTTAGATCCCCCGTTTTCTGTCTGTGAATTACACTGATGTAGAACACGATCTTTTCTCTTGGTGAGAAATTTCTTCGCGATGACTACTTGGAGTGTAGGAAATAGAGCGAGCTGAATGTTTCGTTGCTCTCTTCCTCTTCTTTCCTTTTTAATTGGAGAGGATTTTCTTGGTCTGTATCTGTCATTATATCACAGAATTAACGCGTTGAATACTATGCATTTTTTATATCAGGTGATTGTGATAAAATTTCCATTATTCTTAGGATATGTATCAAGTTATGAGAAGAAAGTAATTGAAGTCTATATTTTTTGTTTTGTTTTAAATTTATCACAATTTATGTGATATCTCATTTTGTTAAACATATATAACGACATAAAATTATCAAATAGTATGGCAAACAAAAATAGCGGAAATTATTATATATGTGGTCCAAATTTGCAGGAAATGGTTTGAATGAAACAGTTGTCATAAGTTTTTGAAATTAGTATTTCCAATCAGTGGTGACCATATAACGCTCATAACATAAAATTATCAATCAATATGACAAAGAAAGAAGAAGGTAGCCAAAATTATTAATGTTCTCTATTTGTTTACATCGTCCAAATTTTCAGGAAATGGTTTGAATAAAACAATGTCATAAATTTAAAACAATATCTTCAATCACTGATGATCATCGTGATCACAATGAGAGATCACTGCACAGTGGGTCAAGAAGACCACCAAAACTGGCCAAAAATTTTTGAAAAAATTATATATGTCATACTTTTGAGGTCGCTGATTCTGAATCTAGAGTAAAAATTAAAAAATTCGAATTACCAGATCCAATACGGCGGATTAAAATCCAAAATTAATTTAGTCAATGAGGAATTTATATAAACTATATGGGTATATTCCATTTTTGGGTAGCTAATTCCAAATATAATATCAAAATTTTTAAATTGTTAATAATGGATCCAATATGGCGAATAGAAGTTTGAAAATTGTAACGTTGAAAAATTATAACGACGAAAAACCACCGCGATAATTTACACCCGTAAATATCGTGCGTTCTTCGCATAAAGGGACCACTGCTTTCAATAATCGGCAATTAAATTCGCAAAGGACGCAATACCGATAATAAAAAACAAGAAGCAAAGAAGAAACGCAAGAAAACCAACAAACAAGCTATAGAAGGCAGTGCGACTATGACGATCAAATGTTAAACTATTTATTAAAGCGCTTAACACATTGTTGACCGATCACAAGTAAACTCGTGATTTGTGCTTTTGTTTTGCGTCAGCTTCGTTCTGTTAATCCATTCTCTAGCTAATATTTAACTAATAAAACCCGTCAATTCGTGTCCACTTTGCTATAAAAAAGAAATTTTGAAAGAAACTTTATTTCCACATCTAATTCCGACGAAATAACCAGCGAAATAAGATAAGATTCTTTGAGAAGAACAGCAAACAGAAAATAGTCAACAACGTGTTAAAATATCACCGATCGAACAAAACATGAGGACCACTGTTTCCTTGGAATTAGCAACACCATAGGACACTTTCCAAAATTCACTGATACCTGCACAGCAGCTGCTCCGTGTGACAGGCAGAGGTGCAAAACTCTCGGCAGAGGGTACCTGGATGGTCGCAGGTGAACCGCGGTAACGCGACTCCTGCTCTAGGCTAAAGGCGTATATCAAGTAGCCGAGGGAATGTCGTGATTTCCACTCTTTTCTCTTTTCTCGCCGCGGGACTGGAACGCCGTGGAAGCCGTTTGTTCCTTCTGCCCTGTTGGTAGCAACGAGAAGCAGACGAGCGCGACCCGCAGCCCTGCCGATGATAAATCCGCGAACGAACGTCCGGCGAGATGATTTACCGGTACACGGCGTGGAAATTTTATTTTGCACACCCGCGATAAACCATCCGGATGCAAATAGGCGATTGAAATTTATCGAATCGCCGGATGTTTCGGTGTTCCGAGTCCGCGCCGCTGGGACGCCCTCGATCCCTCGGTTAATTGCTTCCTGATCGATCGCCGGTTAACGGAGATTAATAGCCGATGAAATTCATTAAGGGTCCCCGGTGAAATTCATTACGGATCGCCGGTGAATTTCATTAAGGATCTAAACGATTGTGATTGGTGCCAGCTGCTCGTGGGAATCCTTTTTGCTGGCCGTCTTCGCCAAGATCGATGAGTCTCTCGGTTTCGGGGTATGAATCCTATCGAAATTGAACTTGAACGGTTCCATGCAACGATATGGAGATTAATTATCGATGGAATTCATTGGGAATGTAAACGATCGTTATTGCTGTTGGTTGTAGCTTCGGTGTGATACCAGAGCGTAAATTGTATCGAGTTTGGAGTAATAATATGGAGATTGATTGTTGAGGATATTCGTCATAGGTTTGAATAATTGCGAATAATCATGGGATGAGTGAAATAGGTATCTACGTTTATTGAAATAGTATTTCGTTTAAAAAATTTAGCACACTAATATGATAATTGGAGGTTAAATTATTGATTAACCCTTTGCACTTGAGTGGTGATTTTATTTTAATGCCATAGCTTGAATATATTTGATAACATCAAAATTAATGATAGACAAATGTTGATTTTTTCGAAATCAAAAGGTTGAGTTTTGCGGGCTTTACAGGGGAACGAAGCGCGAATCGACGAAAGCTTCAAAAGAGAGACCTTCGACGGTATATGCAGAGACTTTTATGAGATTTGAGAGATTAGAGAGGTTTGAGAGATCCGAGAATATCGTCGTTAAATTCGAAGAAGCGTTTTTTGTCTTCCCACTCGTTAAAGAGTGAAATTTTGCGAGTTCTATTAGTTCCTTTAACTGTTCTCATTGTATCTTCAATTCTTTCTATAAATCAAGGCGAAAGAAAACCCACCTTTGGTTTTTTTCACTATATTAAAAATAACTATACACGAAATATCGAGATGAAATACTTTCGTTCATTTCAAAGGCAAACGTATAATTTTCTTTGCATATTTTCATATATGGGGTATCAGCGAGCTTAGAGAAACGTAAGAAAAGCTTCTTCTTCGAGTGCAAGGAGTTAATAGTTAGTAGAAATGAAAACTTACAATGAATAAACCTTCGTGAATTTGTTATTTTATACTAATAGGCTTATTAAGGACTTAGAAAACTGCAAAAATTGATTGCTGAATATTTTTAGAATATATTCATTAAATCTTAATAATAGTCGCATAGTATTACCATAGGTCTTTCCGAGAGGCAATCAAATCAAAAGTATATCACTCATTGTTAAACAAATACTCGAAAGATAAAATAATTATTACACAGGATACACTTAAAATGATTATAGAATAATAAGATATTAGACCATCCAATAGTATCCAAGAATTAGGACTTTGAATATTATCTCTGTACTATAAAAAGAAAATTTAGAACTCATTTTATAGCCAATTTTAAAGTACCATTTTTAATTCTTAAAATTTGAAATCTATAGCCAATTTTAAAGTACCATTTTTAGTTCTTAAAATTTGAGGCTGAACATTTTGATTTCTAAAAATACAGCCTAAAGAGACTACTATAAAAATGATCTCTCCCAATTTCAGAGTCTACCTCATTTCTCGCAAAATTCCTTTTCAAACATCAATCTCCTGTGTCAAACGTGTAATGCTTATTTCAATTCGTCGACAAATATACACCAATCAGACACATCGTTCACGCCTAGGAGTCTCCTGCCAAGAACACCATATCCAACGAACGCGCAATCACGTCGATCAGCCGCGAGTAATAGCAAGCTGTCAAAAACGTAACATTTCCCAACGCGAATATATCAGCGCACGGCAGACCTGGAACAGTTAAACAAAGCACGGCCAGACAACAATAGATCATACGCATTCTGCTCAGGTAACGGAGCAACCGAAACGGCTGTCACATCTAAAAGCGTGACCTGGCCAACAAAAGACCGCCACCGATTAAATATTCCGACACGTATTCCCTACCTGCCAGCAATCCGCCAGGTCGCCGTTATTTCATTACTTCTCCGCGACGTGTTCATCGACGTGGAACGCGGTCGTAAAGTTCGATTGTTGGCCTCCCGGATAAATTCTGAGGGGTTCCCCATGGCCGACGCGTTAACGAGTCATCTCGCGGGACTTTTCTTCGGGACTGCTCACTGTTTTCCGGTTCTACCGAACGCAAACGGAGATTTACAAGTGCCTGAGAGGCTGGCCGAGATGGCGTAAACAACGTGTAAAACCGTCGAATGATAATGGCGCACTTGAACGTGCCGCGGTGGACCGGTGATTTATGGGAACGATGTTTGACTGGCTTTGCCGGTAGTCGTTTACGCGGCTGCTTTAAAATAGACCGGCCACGTGCTGAGGTGTAGCCTGCGGGAGGAATTAGGCGTGGGACGTGCGAGAGGAGATAAAACGTCTCATAGGAAATTGAGATGGAATTTGGGTGAATGAAGTTGCTGATAGTTCTAGGTCCTCTTCCTCGTTAACAGGTTGAATGCCACGGTGGTCACCGGTGACCGGCACTAGATTTGGCTACAGCGCCGTGGGGGCCACCGGTGACCGGCGCACCCAGATTGATAGAAATGTATATAATTTAAAAAAATGACAATACTTATAATTTAATTGCACTCCAGCGCCACAGGGGTCACCGATTATCCGTCAAACATGGTTATATACTGTAATTTATCTATTGATGAGAATATTTCATCGTTATATGTATCGCTAAATAGAAAATTCATCGTGGCGCCACGGACAATCCCGGTAAAATTGGAGTGGCATTCAACCTGTTAAGCGAGGATTTTTCTGGATTTGTTTGGAGGTGTTTGGTTTGTTTTGGAATCGGTTGCTATCAGGACAGAACATTATTCTAGATTTGTTTGGAGGTGTTTGTTCTAGTTTAATTGGGGTTTGGGATGGTGGCTGTGTCAGGTCAGACGTGATTGTTCAAAATCGTGTTTACTATTTGACAGAAGATTGGTTTAGATTAGTTCGGAGCTGTCTGTTTTGGTTTGCGATCGGTTGCGATGGTACCTATCAGATAACATCATCTTCCGCATTTGACAGAAGATTGTCTTAGATTTGTTTGGAGGTGTTTGTTCTGGTTTAATTTTGGTTGGGATGGTGGCTGTGTCAGATCAAACGTGATTGTTCAAAATCATGTTTGTTATTTAACATAAAATTATTATAGATTTGTTTGGAGATGTTTGTTTTGGTTTGGGTTCGATTGGAATGGTACCTGGTTTGAACAAATCATCTTCCTCGTTTGACAGAAGAGTATTCTAAATTTGTTTTGAGGTGTTTGTTTTGGTTTAATTTCGGTTGAGATGGTGGTTGTGCCAGGCCAAAAGTGATTGTTCAAAATCATGTTTACTATTTGACAGAAAATTATTCTAGATTTGTTTGGAGATGTTTGTTTCGGTTTGAGATCGATTTAGATAGTACCTGTCAGATAACATCATCTTCCGCATTTGATAGAAAATTATTCTTTATTTGTTTGGAGGTGTTTGATCTGGTTTAATTTCGGTTGAGGTGGTATCTGACAGGTCAGTCGTGATTGTTCAAAATCGTGTTTCTTATTTGACAGAAGATTTATTCCAGATTTATTTGGAAACATTTGTTTTGGTTTAATTTCGGTTGGAATTGTAATTGTCAGATCAAATCATCTTCCTCGTTTAATAGAAGATTATTCTACATATGTTTGGAGGTGTTTCTTTTGGTTTAAATTCGATTGACATGGTAGCTATCAATTCTAGTCCGGTTGTAATTGTTTCCTATCGTNCGATTTAGATAGTACCTGTCAGATAACATCATCTTCCGCATTTGATAGAAAATTATTCTTTATTTGTTTGGAGGTGTTTGATCTGGTTTAATTTCGGTTGAGGTGGTATCTGACAGGTCAGTCGTGATTGTTCAAAATCGTGTTTCTTATTTGACAGAAGATTTATTCCAGATTTATTTGGAAACATTTGTTTTGGTTTAATTTCGGTTGGAATGGTAATTGTCAGATCAAATCATCTTCCTCGTTTAATAGAAGATTATTCTACATATGTTTGGAGGTGTTTCTTTTGGTTTAAATTCGATTGACATGGTAGCTATCAATTCTAGTCCGGTTGTAATTGTTTCCTATCGTATTCCTCATTTTATAATTTATAGTAGCTTTGTGGATACTTGATAGAAACTTGGAGGCGTTTGTCTTAGTTTGGATACGGTTACAATGATGACTGCATGTTTGGAATTGATCACATGAATTCTGATGATTATGCTGTGTCTCCTGAGCTGGTTTTTATTCGGAAATTACTGGATAGTGACTGTACTGTTCAATTTTTGGCCAGAGAGTTGCAATGCTGGTTTGAAACTGTCCTCAATTTAGTTTGAAGAAACAACAAATCGTTTTTGGGCTACAGAAAATTTATAAAGAGCTAGAATAACAAAGAAAAATTTGTTATATCACTTGACCAGGTATACTATCCTATTATTTACACTATACCGAAGCATCTCCAATGTAAATAGATAAATGGTAGTATTAATAGATAGTCTCTAAGAATTTAGAGAACCACACATGTAACGTGTGACACTGAACGTGTTAAATTTATTACAGTATCGTAGTATTGAAGATCTAAATTGATTGGAGGAACATTTTTTTTAATCCTTTTCACTTCTACATTCAAAAGAACTTTAAATAGTAATAGTCAATACTAAATTTAAAATGACCTGACACGTGTAATATAGGAACACGACAATTTTATGTTAATTCATACACGATTTTTTTCTATGTTGTTATCAAAAATGTCATCGGTATTGTAAGAAAGAAATCGCGAATTTTTATTTCTGTCTAAAAGATCTTCGACTACAAGGACTCGAGTACGTCAAAATATATTATTTGCATATGAATAATGTATTATTTAGATATAATTCGTTCTATGTTGTATGGAAATCGTGTTAAGCGAAACCAGGAACGAATGCAAACCAGGTGGATGTATTCCGCGTTATACTAAAACCATGTTCTCGGAATGCCACACGAATGCGAACGTACCAGGCGACTGTTAGGTGTTTTTTTAAATTACACAGCGTGTGATATATAGCTATTTGAAACATTCGTGCTATGCGAGGGTTATCAAGTTTAGAAGGCAGTGCTACATGTGCCAGCGATTATGAAAGTGGCCTAAGTGGTGCGTGTTCCGTTTCGGAATATCTAGAATTTCACGCGTTGAGTATATCGTAAATAAAACAATTAATTATAACGTACAGAAAACAATTACGCCTCGAATCTGATCTACGGTTCGATTCTTTGCTATGTTGCCAAATATAATTTGATATTATTGCTAGAAAAAGACACGTGATGTAAAATAAGTAGTAAAATCGGTTTCTCTGAAATTTTTATTCACTTTTAGACCACTTTGGTAATTACTGGTGCATATGGAATATGGAATGTCGTTTTATGAGAATATCGCGTTAAAGAATTACCATTGCAACTTTTACACCACGTGTTACATGAAGAATAACTGCGTAATTAAAATAAATATACAGGATGTTTCGTTTATCTTATACTTTCTTAATATATTTTTCGCATTTATCTACAGAGGAAATTATTTCGTGATAAATAGTTCGGTTCCAAGTACTATGATTCCTGATAAATGTCAATGTTATCCACATTTTTTTTACTAACATATATCCTTTGACGATTCAGCATTGTAATAAACGTCAAGACGAATTTACCGACTTGTAACACCACGACTTTCAAACGGCCTTGAATTAAACAATTCGTTTTGAAGAAAGCAATTTGTCCTGTCTACGAAGACGTTAATTAACGCGAGGTAAATGAAACACACTCTGAATAAATAACACCAAGAATAATCTTGCGATCTAAATACGTGCAAACGATCTTAGCATGACGTACAATTAGCATGACGTTCAAAAATAATTTTCAGAAATTTAATGAAAATAATTCGACGAAAATTTCGTCCGGTGATTAACATTTTTGATGTTTCGGCTACGGATATAATTATCTGGAAAGATAACAGGTTATCTGCAACTGTGTCAGGTTAAAAGCACGTGCTCGTGCTCGCGTTTCAGTTAGATGGTCGCGATTAGCGTGTATTCGAGCAGGTATGCAACCATTCGAAAGACCTTGGGTTATTGCTACTGATGGCTCGTAATGCAGAAGTTTAGGCTGCAGCTTAATGACCGTAATAAATATTTAGAGGAAAAACGAGTTCAAAGGTTCACGGAGAGTCAGGAAGCTGGTAATTCCGATACGAATAACCGTTTCAACCTTTCAAAGAACGCCATAAAAATTGACTTGAATAATCGTCAGACGCGCCTCCCGTTCTCGAGGATTCCATCCATCGGGAATTTTCCCTCTGAAGATGGATTTCCCCATTTCCGGAGGCACAGTCGGTGGAAACGATATAGCGAGGTCATAAATTAAAATATTAAGCCGCGATACTGATTGATGTGGCTGCACCCTTCCACTTTCATAAGTAGGTACATCTAAACCTCGGCTTGTAAACTGTGTTTGTCGATTGTATTTAAAATTTCTGTGTAGCTTTCCTATTTGTGTCTATTATACTGTACTATGTCTGTCTATTATGTTTTTATTTTGTGAAAAATTATATATCCCTATTGCATTTATTTATATTCTCATAATTCTTCTGCAATATATTAGGTTGGGAGAAAAGAAATCGATTTAAATTTATAAAAATAATGGATTTTTTCTGGATCCCAACCTTCTTGGGGAAAAAGATTTTCCTCGTTTCTTTACTTTGCGTGCGCTGAAAATCTTCTGCGTCGCGAGCTCTGTCTGAATATCTCATATTTTGACGAATTTGGATGATTTCTGTCATTCGCGTTTGATTTGCTAGCGAAAATTTGAATTTACTAAGAAATTTCAGTATCAAAATTCGCTTTGGCGAAAAATCCATTATTTTTATAATTTTAAATGGATTTCGCTTTCCTCAACCTAATATAGTTTATTGTTGGCGAAAATGGAGACCATTTAAAATTATAAAAATGATGGATTTCTTGTTCTCCAACCCAATATAACTTATTGTTAATAATTAAATTAATAAAAATTAAATTATTGTTAATAATTTGTAACAATAAATTATATTGGGTTGGAGAAAAAGAATTCATTATTTTTATAATTTTAAATGCATTTCTTTATCCACGACCTAATATATCTATGATTTTCCTCATATATACCTGTATAATATTTTTATTATGTATTTCTATATACTCTTGAAATATCCCTAATATATATTCCCATAAAATTTCCAATACATATTTGTCTGTTACAAATTCCATTTGAAACAGATATGCCAATGGAAATTCGTATAATTTAGACTTGGCAATGAAAGGGTTAATTTATTGTTGTAGCACGATGACACGTACGAGTCTTTTATTTTTTTAAGAATTTAATATTTTTGAAATTTTTTATTCAAACCCAACTTAGAACCAACTCGCATGCACGAATTTCAGAATCTGATCGATTCTGTACTATATTTACACACCTTACACGATCTACCTGTACTCGTGCACGTTTCTCCAAAAATGCGTCGTTTAATTAGAGACGCGAGACGAATGACGTAATTTAAAGAGAGAACAATCAGGAATCAATATTATCTGGGGATATCGGCTTCCCTTCCGGCAGGTCTACCGGCCTGCCGACCTGCAATGATTTACTCCGATCGATAATCTGATATGCAAATTATATTCGTACGGTAGAGATCGGTTACCCTGTACCGCAACCGACTTAAGCGGTCTCCACACGGAATATTTAAAACCGGCCTGTGTCGGTTAATCCGCGCAATTTGTAGAGATTATACAATGGCGCGAGTACGTATCTCGAAATGCTGGCGAAACGGAAGCGGTGCCACCCTAGCGCGAAGCTTTTCGTCAGACAAGTTTGCTCGTGGATAGAAACAGTCCGTGACACCTCGTTCCTTGTCAATAGCTACGGTGCAAACGAGCTTTGACACTTGTTAGACCGCAATGGCGGCGTTAGGGACGTTCCTGATGGCGGACGTAGGTGTTGCAGAAGATTTATGGTTTTTTGGTGACTCTCGGCAAATTTCGAAGTAAATCTTGGAAACGAGGAAATTGAATATTTGACTGATTGGCAATATCCTTCGAGAAATAAATCGAAATAGTATAATTCGGGATGGGAGGATTTTTAAGAAAGTTATTTTCGAGCAAGTGTTTGGAAAGGATAAAATATAAGAAGAATTATTTGAATTATTCTTTTCGGAGGATCGTAAAATAAATCAGAGGTTTTACTGAAATATTGATAGGTAATAATTGATAAAATATTAATAATTGACAATACGATTCTACAGGATGAAATTTGACAAGAATATAAAGACTGCTGTTCTTATTTATTTTACTTGCTGCATATAAAAATAGATTTTATGCAAATATTAATTCTTTGGATTGGAGAGGCGATTGTCAGTCCCATTTAATACACTTCTAAAGATCGATATTAATTAATATATCAAATTTAAAATTACCCAAAGAAACGTGAAATAGCGAAATAAAACAATTCTATGTCTCAATTGAAATAATTAATTTTTTAATTATTTACCATTTTAAAAGTATCGTCGACTG
>NIJG01000127.1:202008-219294 GCA_002201625.1 Euglossa dilemma | reverse complement strand
TATTTCCCAATAATTTCAACATCCTTACAAACCCTATTTATTATTCTTCAATAACCACATCTTAACAAACCCCGTTTACTATTTCCCAATAATACAACACCCTTCTAAACGTTACTATTTTCCATCGATAATAATATCTCCACAAATCCTATTCATTTATCTGCAACAATTCCAATACCTCCGCAATCTCTGGCTTACTATCTTCCGACACTCGAGATATCGCCACAAATTCCAGCAATTATTTCCCAACACTCGCAACGGTCCCAGCAGTCCCACAAATTCCACTTACACCGTTACAAGTAACCCTGCCCAACTTCTCCCAGCAACTTCTCGGCCGAACGCGAGTAATCCTCCATACCCAACGCCACATTCCATTTCTACTCTGACTGCATACACCGCGATGATGGAAACACGTCGAAACTCTGGATGATAGAGCAGAGAAGTCTGCGGATCACGCAAAGCAGTGACCGCGAGTCGTGCTCGACGATAAGTCAGAGGGAAGGCAGGGCAACGTAATGCCGCGCTGTATGTTTTATGTATGAGAACAAGATTACTCGGGTACCACCCACTTGCTAAGTGCTACCACGACCCATTTCTGATCCAGAGTGCCGAGATACCGCTCGCCGCCGGGTTAAGAGACAATACCGATCGATCTTGAGCAGGCCGATTCGGCGGTACGTAGCGATCGAGATTAATGGCGGAGCATGCTCGAGGAATTGCTATCCAATGAACAAGTTTCAATTTCGCAGCTGTGTTACATTGGCTAATACGCGAAACGTGATTGAAAATGTTGTTGGGTGCTTTCGCAGGTATACTACTCGATCTGCATTAGGTCATCCCGTGAGTAATGCCTTCTTTTCACGTATAGGTGGAAATCAACAGCTACCTGTTGATTAGGCTTCTGTCGACGACTGAAATCCGTGTTTTGTGTATTTAGAATAGATTTTTATGATATTTGTATGACTTTCTATATAGTTTATTACTGTTGTTATTGATACGCGAGGTGTTTCAAGTGGCAGGTATAAAATGTGGAAATTAGTATAATTTATTAATTTTTATTTATTTTGTATCCCTTCGCGTACTGAGATATTATTTTTATCGACTGTCTGCGGGGTTTTATGTAATTTTCTTATTTATCTAAAGAAGTAACTAGCTAATAAATACTCCCTTAGTTTTTTGATAACAGAATTCCAAACTTAAATTAAATATCGATAAGACAATTAGAAAAAAACAATGATTTTGCAATATATTAAAATCTTTTACAGTGAAAATATATAATACGAAGATTACGTACTTGATTTTTGTCACGATAATTAATATTTCCATTTTTCTTCGATAAAGATAAACTGAAAGAAGAATAAATATTTTCTAAATAATAATGATTGTAATATTAAACAATATTCGCGCGTTTTGTTTAGTATGCAAGTTACGTGTAAAAATTGCCAGCAACAGACTTCGACCGACGTGCAATTTGAAGGGACCATAACCGAATAGGTTTCTGTAGGAAATTAGAATTTGGAACCATCAGTCCTACCAGTCGCCTAAACATAAACTCATAAATTTACATGATGACCAATAGTTTCGGCCTTCCCCTCTCCGGGAAACAGTATAGCCAATCCGAGGTTATTTTTCTTCAAGTTTGTCAGGTATAATGAGATACCCCCACTACCATAAATAGGGGTGGTTGTAGCCTGCGACGTAAACGCTAAATGAGACCTTTGTTAAGACTCGTCATTTACCGATTGTCCGTCTTGGGAATAACACAAGCAGGAAGCACTTTCGTGACTTTTAGTCGACTTTTATCATTCCTCGCAAATATACATTCGTTCTCCACGGATAATAATTACCTGTCAAAGATGGCTAGTTTGGAAAGTGAGAATTACGAAATTGACTACGAGGTACGTATTACAATACTCTAATATAAATTCGACTACAATTTCAAAATTCTGATTTTCTAGGTACAATTTCTGTGGATATTTTCATAATTAAGAATACTTAAATCCTAGAAATTACTGTTTAAAGAAATAATACGTAAACGATCGTTTATTAAATGTTTGGAATGATTAAATAAACCAATCGTGAGACAAACAATTATGGCTTCCTTTTTTTATTTTGTATATTTGAAATTATCCATTTAATATATTGTAATATATAAATATACTTTCCAAGATTACTAAAATATTTTTGTAATTAAATCACTGCACATTGATAACATAGATAAATAGATAACATAGATTAATCACATAGACACTGCAAACTGTCGTCTTCTAAAATCAGAATTAGAATAGTAGTCTAGTAAACGAATCAAACCTTTATCAAAAATTAAACTCCTACCTTATACCTAGTACCTGGTGAACCACGACCCATAAGAATCTTCTCAAAGTAGAATCCAAAATATCTCACTAATTCCCAAAAATATACAGCTCTGCGTAAAACAGAGAAGATTTCAATCTTCTAAGTAGTCGATCACAGTCAAGTACCCTAACAACTCTATCTGATCTCAATCCTACGACTAAAGCCTATCTCCATCCACGTGAACCTAATTTCAAAACCCCCATGAACCAAATGTTGCAGCTTCTGGCGCTGTTCGACGACGTGCCAGCGTTGTCACAGCTGGAGAACAATATCCTCGATCCAAGCTACTTCGAGCTAAGTCTCTACGAGGAGACACGATCGGTGAGAGTCGACGATCGTCGAGAGAAAAAGATGGACGATCGTCGGGAGAAAAAGATGGACGATCGGCAGAAAGATCGCGAGGAAAAGAACGAGGTTTTCGCTGTGCCCACGGTTTATGGTTGCATGTATTGCCTGAAACGGTTCTACAGTCGAACAGCCAGCCGTAGACATCAGGTTTGCCACGCGAAAGAGCAACTCAGGTGTCCATGTTGCAGAACACGATCGTACAGCATTGGCGCTGTTCGAAGACACTTCGAGTATTTCCACCATTGCACTCGCAGACGACAAATACTCATCGAAACTCAGTGACCAAGAATTCCTGAAGATAATTCGTCGACAATCGTAACGACTCGAGCTTTCGTTCGATATAAGAATTTTCTATCTAGGTTTCATGAGAGGTTTTGTCGAATCAATAGGTATTTTTTTGAGGTTATGTCGAAGTTTTATTCGGCAGGTGGTATCTCTTGCGGTTGTATCGAAGTAGTTAGCATCTTGTGAGATTATATCGAAGCAATTAGCGTCTTTTGAGGTTATCTCGAAGCAATTGGCATCTTTTAACGTTACATCGAAGTAATTAACGACTTGTGAGGCGATATCGGAGCAATTAGTTTCTTTTGTGGTTAGGTCCGAGCAGTTGGTATCTTTTAAGGTTATGTCGACGCAGTTGGTATCTTTTGAGGTTATTTTAGAAACGTCGAGACTCTTTGTATATGATTCTCAGTATCTGTTTATTAGAATCGGTGATGATTTTTGAAAATCGTTTAGAATTTTGCTGGTTTTCTGTCAGATTTATATTGAAGATTTCAGTAAAAGATTTCAGTAAATTTAGCTATTGTATATTGTATTTCTGCAATGATTATAATTTAGATTTTGATATGATTCTAGGAAAGATTGTGTGAAATTAGGGATGCTATTGGTTAGAGAATTTTTTTAGACTTTCAGGCTAGTGACTTTAAGGTTAGAGTAAATCCAGTGAAGGCTATTTAAAATGTAATAGAGAACTATGTGGTTATCGTAATTAGCAGACTATCAGTAAAAACGTGGCATTCGTTGAATTTTTATGTAATAAGGTAGCGCTTATTACCGATAATTATATACAAAGAATTTTATATTTTTATAAGTCATTTATCGTATTTATATATACTACTTTTGTCGTGATATAATATGTAATAATTAATAACACATTTTACAGGAAAGAGGGACCGAATAACGTTGAATTTAAATTTCGAAATTTCAATTTATTCTCGTAAAGTTTGTTATTAATTATCATTCCGTAATTAACTCGCAGTGATTGAACTGTATATGTGATACTTCGTCCTATTAGAATTAGATTTTATATAACGGAATATTTTTATAACTATTTTTAACGAACACTAATTGTTTATTATAAAACTACTGCCCCCGTGATATATTTAAATCGTAGATAATTTAGTAAATATCGATGCAAAGAAATGAATTTTAAGACACGATGCATTTCATTATATTATTAAACGTACAACTTTTATCTCCGTAAATTAATATAATTATTTTTTAATTATTGTACAAATCAATTATTCCATATTTATTTATTTAAATTGCCGGATGACGTGCCTAATTTATGTAATGTTTTATATATGACTGAAACTATTATACAGTTTTATAATTTAATAAAATATTTCTGAATTTTACGTCGGTCTATTATATATGGAACCCTGATACGAAAATAAATACGTCAGATAGGAAAATAACAATTTTTCCTGTAGCCTGAATTTGAGAAGAGACCATGCAACACGCACGTGAATCACGTTGACTCATTTGGGACGAAAAGCAAACGAATAATGATAACTGATAAAATTCAGGGCACGAGCATTCCTTTAAAGAGAATGCTGATAAAATGAACGACAAAGTCAGAGTGACGTCATTAACAGCGAATGATGTTCCAGACAATTGGCTTGACAACAGGAAATCGTATTTGAAGCCCAGAATATACCAAACTTTTTATTTTTCATTGAAAAGAAAATTTCTTAATTTCTTTTAAAAGCTCAAATGATCTACAAAATTTGTTTCTTTTTCTTCGAAGATTTTTGAAAGATTCTTTTTTCAATTAAACAAATTACAAAAACCATAGCAAGATAATATACGACTATATGTAGGGTAAGAGATTAGGTGTATCAAAAGTGTTTATGAATTTTTATTACGCAGCAGCATGGATATCTCAATTATCTTTGTACATTATTTGAAGAATAAGATTAAAACTAAAATTTCTCAACCCCTTCTTCTTAATTTTATTTTGGACTTTCATTTTTCAATATTCCACAAAATTCTCTATCAACCTAATATAATTCAAACACGATTAATCTCCCACTTCAGATTCTCGAATTATCATTACGCAAAAATGTCTTAAATTCGTAAAATAATTTTCACTCCGAAACACAGGTATCGAGCTTTATTGGCTCTTTAAATTAAATTACATACGCCAGAGTGACAAGAAACATGTTATCTTACATTATCACATACATCCATTATCTATTCGCTTTCTAAAATTATCACAATAAAACTGTACAACGTTCAAAATTCCATAGTATACATAGTACGTGAATTATCAACCATAATCTCCCCTGTATTACACTATACGTCCATCTTTTATTGCACTGAAATTCCTCGAAGCAGGTAGGAAAATATTCCTCGCAGTTCGACGAACCCAACTGGCAATGCATCGAACACCTTAAAACCTAACGTTTCATCGACATAATCGACACAGCTAGTTTAAATCTACACCTTCTTCGTTTCTGCTCAGAAGGAAGTAACCAAACGCAGATTTTCTTCTCGAAAATATCCGGAATGATTCAATGTCGACAGGAGAGCTTGTGCCTTCTCATCGCGATCTTGTTGGTGAAGCCACGATTGCAGTTCAGGCACCAGTGTATCTTCTTCATGTGTCTGATCATGTGCCTCCTGTAGAGGAGTTTGTGGAAAAATACCTTGGTGCAGTAGCTGCACTCGTAAATCTGAGGCTTCAGGAACTGAAAGTCCGGGCGGCCATCTTGGTTACGCTTCTGCCTGTCCCTGGCTTTCGCGTTCTTGGGCACGAGGCCCAGGTACTGCAGACATTCCGGCGACGGCACCGTCCTCAGGTCGGCCTCCTGCTGCCTCTGTCGCTGCTGTTGCAGCTGTTGCTTCAGATAGTCGAACCTCTTCGTCTTCTTTAATAGAAAACGTATCGCCACTCGGTTTTGCAATTCTTCCATCTCCGCCTCTTGATTCACCGACGAGATGCTCTTATTCTGAAGTAAGGAAATTCGTTGGTCGTATACAAGTTTTCGATAATTTTCCTCGTAATATGCGAATTAATAATCGAGGCTTTGTTATTAATTGTAAACATATTAGTTCGCGTTACGTGTCTGATCGCGATTGAACTACGCGAAGGAAATATCTGTTAATTCCAGGCCATTGTGAAATCGGTAATTCCGGAAAATAAAAGGCGAAGATTCTCTTCAAAATTCTGTTAGTCTCAAATATGGAACATTAATGTTTTGATTCTAGAATTTTTGAAAATTCGAAATACCGAGTTAGCGGCTGTAAATTGTGAATGGGTCGTTTGTGTTTAAAAAGTTATATTTGGAATTGATTTTTTCCGAAACCAGTTATACGCATTTAGCGACTGCGAGATGGAAAATTCCGAAACCAGTTGTTCTTGATACCTTCGCGATTCTAGCGTTCAAAACGAGTGTGGAAAAATCGAGAAATGCGAAAAATGCTGTGTTTCTGTGCCGTGTTGATCTTTACAGAAATCATGCAATCGAAGTATCGTTTAGATTGCGTAATTTTCGCGTTCGAAATGTAGAAATAATTAAGATGGAGTAGCCTCGTACTTACCTCACTTCTGATTGACGCGCTCTTATCGAAATCGAACGGCGAGGGAAGCATCTTGGAGATTAATTTTTTAGTCGTTGCACGTAGTGGATGGCAGACTCGAGGGACGTGTGAAGATTGTCACGTGTTCGAGAAACGGCAAAGAATGAGCGGCCGAATGCAAAGGCAGCGGCTTTTAAAGAAATGTTGGGACTGCGAAAGTTACACGCTATAATTAACGAATGGTAAAATCAGCCTAACTTTCCCCACCCCTTTCGCAGGCTGGCGATTTAGGGGATGCGGCGAATTACCCCTCCAAACAGGTCACTCTTGGGTTGGTCGCGAAATAACCCACGCGATCGATGGGTTATTTCCTTCCGCAGGCAGTGTAACCCGATCAGGTTGCATTCTCATACTTTTATTGCCGACACGTGGCCGATTTATTGAACGGTGATCATTTGGACAATTATTCGGGTGATTGTCCCTGAATGAATAATTATTACTTTTATATCGCCAAGCGACCTGAAGAATATTCATTGTAAATTAATAAACGTGGAAAGCTAGGAATATTAATTACTCGTTATAATTGTAGGAGAAGAATGTTAATCTTGGTTTTAAATTCGCGATGTCAGAATATAGAGTAATAGGAAATAACGTGGAACAGTGAACATGAATTGTAGAGAATAATAAATATAAGTATTGTAAAGTAACGTATAATATAAAATAAAAATATCGGTACTATTATATGATAAATAAATGAGAATCAAAGTTACAAATTTTGCATTTATGTTATACCTATATAATGTATCAGTGGATATGGAATAATAAGATTAAACAATCCATATCCGTTTTTATTAAGTGATATAGCAAACACAATTACATCTGTATAACATTAATGGATATACATTATTCGCCAATCATTTCAAATACTTATTTGCAGATTTCTTTTGAAGGTAACAAACAATACAGGAAAAATATAGAAGTAAAATATAAAAGTGTATAGTGTGAATAAATAACTATGTAAAATAATATTTTTAAACTATACTACTTGTTACATATTAGTTATATATTCTCAGTCCTCGGTATTAAATTCTGTGTTACTTATTATTCGTTTTCCCTTAGAATTAATTATTCCCTTATTCGTTCTCGTTAATTTCAAACCCCAAATTGTTACATTACTCTACATTAACAGTACACTGAAATTAAACCAGAAATTGAACCAAATATGTATAAAAAAAATACAAATTGCTACTTTATCGTAATACACTTCCGATTTCTCGATCTAAAATTCAAATATGAAAATATCCCAAATTTTCCACCGAAGAATGAACATAAAAAGCGGCGTCTTCGCGTGCATTTTAGTTTCTCTGAAATATAGCTGTATTATAATACCTAACTACTAGGTTTTTCGTAAATCTTTGAATTTGAGACGTTTCTGTATTTGCGTTTATACGATGTTTTCGTCTCTCGGGTTAACATTCGTATCCTCGAGGCTGTTGATCATAACTTGTCACGTCCGTCGAACATTCGACAGCCATTTTGTTTCCACCTCTGACGCCGGTCTTACAGAAAACGTACAAGCGAACCGACATTTTCCGCGAAGATATCGATGCCTTCGTTTGTTCTAAACTTTAAATCGCTCCTTTCATCTCGTCGTTAGCCAGCGATCCCTTGGTTTATTATAATAATTTACTATAATAATTACACGGTGTCAGGGCCCCTGCCGATGGACAGGCCTGCTACTGAATTTTTATTACTCCCATCCTCTCTAATTATATTCTTTTCTGGAATCCGTATAACAGGTAACGCGTTAAGTTCGTCGGGAAATTCTGACGTTGCTCGTGCCTGCAGGCTCGCCTTACAATATGTTTACTTTCTTCATTAACTCGTGATATAATGGCGGGCATTATGTATAACCATCTTTATCAATTCCTTTTGCTTACAAAGCTGCTGTTCGCTCGTTCAAATGATCCTCGTCAGCGCCGTTTATGGCGACTGGGATTTTTCACGCGTTTCTCGTCTACGAGCTTCAAAAATGGTACATAAATTTCGTTACTTGCTTCTCGCTTTTGATTTAATTTTATACCTCGGATAAGGATACTGGAAGTTGGTCTATCGAGTATGCAGGATGATGACTTAAAATGTATTTTATATCTTTGCGATCCGAATTATATTTCAATTTTGTTACCACTAGCCCTTAACGTTTCTAAATTTATTACAGGTAGCCCTCCTACAAAACGGTTTCGCTATAACACGATTCATAAATTCCGAGAACTCTCCTACAACACGATATTCTATAACACGGTTTCGTTCTAACACGATAAGAAAATTGGATAAACTTTTATACAACACTGTACTTTTTCAGTCGCGACGAAGCTTGTGCCGTTTTATCCATTTAAGTCCCAAAAATTTTAGAAAAAAATACGAAGGAATTTGTGAAATTAAAGTTGCGTGGAATTAAAATCATATTTTTGTCTTTTTTTGTTTTGTGTTGTACGTACATTTATATTTTTAATAGAAATTAAGTTCTTTGCGTAGAATTAAGAGAAAAATTTGTTTTTAATGAGTTTTCGGAACGCAATGCGGTTTTTTGTATAAACTCTGCGTCTCATACAACACGGTTTCACACAACACTTTTTCTAAGAACCTATCTACCGTGTTATAGGAGGGTTATCTGTATTTGGAATTTATTTCGACTAAGATGTAGGGCTATTTAAATAAATAAAGCAAGAAACAAATTCGACTAAAAATTAGGTATATCTACACTATTGTTATACTTTCTAATTTTCAAGTGTAAATCTCTTGAAATAATTTCCCAATATCAACATAGGACTGCAAAGGATTATAGTGCATTTAACATGGACTGAAGTTATATTTTTATAGATTTTTAGGAAATGAAATAGACAGGATCGTCGAAATACGTTTAGACGAATTTGTTTCGTCATATTTGTTAAATTCAGTGTTAATTATGGAAAATAGTAAATAATGAAAGTGGTGAGAATATTTGTAATGGATTTTCAAAGGATTTTCAGGAGCTTACTACGAAATTCAAAATTATTGTTCATAAATAGAGGAATTCCACGTGTATGTGTGATCTAACGATTTCCTTTTGAAAACACGTAGCAGGTCTACAACCTTCTCTTTCCTTGTCTTGTCTCCTCCTACGTGACATGGGACTTATGTAAGGAAATTACAATGTCCCGTCGTGAGTAATATACGATCGATAAATGTTAATTTCATAAATATGTTAACAAGCGTTTGCAAGATCGTATAATGCACTCTTACACATTCAGCATTACTCTCCAGCGATCGCTTCCGGTTCCCAATACGGAATATCCCTATAGTTCCAGGTATATCCCCCATAGATATTTTCCAGAGATTATATTAAAATCGGTTGTCGTGATTAGGGTCAGGTTTAGGTCAAATTAAAATTATTTTACAAACACTTTGCGATTGAACTGGTCTGAATTGCTTCGTATTAATTATCTGATAAACGATCTTGTAGCAAAAACCGATATGGTTTTTACTTAGAACACTGTATATAAGAGCATTACAAATACTTTTCAGAATAATAGATGTTAGAGTACAGAACCTTCGTATAAAAGTACTATAATATAAAAAATACCATTCAATTTAGTAGAATGAAAGAACAATGAAAGAAAGAAAATGAAAGAAAATGAAAGAAAGAATGACACTATGGAAACTATACACAACACTACATATAAAAGTAATTTTATATGTAGTATAATTTATAAAATAGATGATTATATGTGAGATTATTGTAATTGCTATGTAGAAGACAACATCTAAAATCACTATAGACACTATGCAGAACATTTCATATAAGAGAACTACAGGTATTAATCAGGATACTGTGTATAAGAACAGTGTTAACACTATAAAAGAGAATACACGTAAGCATACTGTAGATTATATACATGATACCACATATAAGATTATTATGTATGAAAGCACTATAAGTACTAATCAGGACACTGTGTATAAGAACAGTGTTAACACTGTAAAAAAGAATACACGTAAGCATACTCTAGATTTTATAAAAGACGCTGCATAAAAGATTACTATGTATAAAATTACTATAAGTACTAATCAGGACACTGTGTATGAGAACAGTGTTAACACTATAAAAAAAAATACACGCAAGTATACTGCAGATTTTATAAAAGACACTACATATAAGATTATTATGTATGAAAGCACTATAAGTACTAATCAGGACACTGTGTATAAGAACTTTTATAGTGTATAAAACAGTATAAAAAGGAATACACATTGAATACTATAGATTTTATAAAAGAAACTACATATAAGATTATTATATATAAAATCACTATACGTATTAATCTATACTTATGAAAAAAAATATATGTAAGAATATTATAGACTCTATAGAAGATACACAAGTAAGATCACTATATATACTACACAAAACAGTGAAGACACTATACAGAACCCTCCTCAACCAATCCATCACATACCGCAGAATAAAATTCTCGCATTTCCATCCAACAATCTCCAACGTGAACCTCAACTGAAAACAGAAATTAATATTCTCCTCTCAGTATTATTAAAGCAATTCATTTGCAGCGAAACGTCAAGCTCGAACTATCGTCGTTAATTTCAACGACCTATCGTAAACGATTCTCTGATCCAATTCCGAAGTGCATCAGTTCCTCCGGTTCACCTATCTATTCGTATGATCTTATCAAAATCGAAGAATGAAAAGAAAATAGTAAGAAAACCGATGGAACGTCGTATTAACAGAAATGGGCGGATCAAACCTCGGTGATACACCATAGCTTTGATTAATTAGCCACAATTAAAGGGTAATATCTCGGTCCGGCCTGCTAATTCATCCGATCCAACGTTCGCGCTTTTTCCAATTTCTCTTCTCCTCTCTCTCTCTTTCTCTCTCTCTCTCTCG
This sequence comes from Euglossa dilemma, assembly GCA_002201625.1. Lineage (NCBI taxonomy): Eukaryota > Metazoa > Arthropoda > Insecta > Hymenoptera > Apidae > Euglossa > Euglossa dilemma. Next base: position 207,842 of record NIJG01000127.1, on the reverse strand, counting down.
CTAGACACGAAAGCATTCGAGAGGCTCTCTGTACCCTCTAGGTTATTACCGCGAACCTAGTGGCACGATGCGAGATTTCCCGTGGCACCTCGTTAACTCGCGAACTTAATTACCCGTGCAGGTGATTAGCACTGGTCCAGCGGTTCCTGTTAACGGCCGCCGTAATACGTCTCGTTTATGACGAACGGTCGATAATTATCGGTTCGATTGCTGACTTTTCCATCGACGTATTCCTGACGTATCTACGATCAGCCGTGACTCCGTGTTGGCTTTGGTTGCTGCCACGGATAATCTGCCGGGATCAACAGCACCGAGAGTGTTGATCGTTATGAATGCGCTCTTGGCACGAATGTAATTACACTAGTACGAGCTGCTGCGAGATTTTTAGGCTTAGGTCAAGAGTGTGTTATCGCTGGAAACGCGGTTTTAGCAAAGATGCATGACGAGGTTGCAGGTTCAGCGAGTATGTTGGAGGTCTTGCATCTTGGTCGTTGGAGAAATGGAATAAAAGGTTTATCTCGTTCGAAGGTGTAGAAAATACGTCAGAGAAGCGTGCGAGGACAAGACATATATATGTGTTGGAATATATCTAGTCTGTATTACACGTGACTATTCTGTTTTCACTATGCTACAAGTTCTTTTTTCTGTCATCTTTGTTGTAATAAATAGTAATTAGTCCAAACAATAGCGATACGAATTGATATTTAAGCAGAATACATTTTTATGATGAAAGTTTAAAAAACGGTGATTTATTGTACATAAATGATTATATTTATGGTAGGTCTAGTGTTAAGTTAACTCATTTATTCAAAAATCGCTTACATGATTATTTTACATTTGAGATTAAAGATAAATTGTTACACTATACTTACTTTAGATATTATTCGCTGCTGACTTCCAATGTTTTTCTCGAAGCAAAATAAATCCCAATCGAGCAGAATAACACTATCGAGAACAATGATTTATCTCCCAAAAAATTAGAAAATATCAAGGAATGAATTTAACTGCATTGTCTTCTGAGCGACTCGTACGAAAATCGGAAAAGTAATGTATCAAACGAAGAAGAGTATCGTAAAATTTGGCACCGAACGTTAGAGTTATTTAATCAACTATTTTTCAAAACAAAATAAATCCTAATTGAGCAGAATAATACTATCGAGAATAAAGATACTTCTCTCAAAAATTAGAAAATATCAGGTAATGAATTTAACCGCGTTACCTTCTGAGCAACTCGTACAAAAATCGGAAAAGTAATATATCAGACGAAGGAGAGTAACGTAAAATTTGTCACTGAGTGTTAAATTTATTTAATCAACCATTTTTCAAAAGAATATAGATCTCAATCGAGCAGAATAACACTATAGAAAATAAAGATTCATCTCGCAAAAAGTTAGAAAATATCAAGGAATGAATTTAACCGCGTTGCCTTCTGATCGACTCGTACGAAAATCGTAAAAGTATTATATCAGACGAAGGAGAGTAACGTAAAATTTGTTACCGAGTGTTAAATTTATTTAATCAACCATCTCCTCACCTCTACATGGAACGAATTTATCGTGTTACACGAGTTTCAAGTGTGTTACTCCACGCTTTCGCTTTATTTTTCGAATTAATCTATACCGAGTTACACTATCGTTCCTCGTTCATCCTGCAAGCGCAAAAGGGGGTTACACTATCGAAAATAATGATTCATCTCGCAAAAAGTAGAAAATATCAAGGAATGGATTTTCCATTGCCTTCTGATCGACTCGTACGAAAATCAGAAAAGTAATGTATCAAACAAAGAAGAGTAACGTACAATTTGTCATCGAGTGTTAAATTTATTTAATCAACCATCTCCTCACCTCTACATGGAACGAACTTATCATGTTACACGAGTATCGAGTGTACTTCACGCTTTCGCTTTATTTTCCGAATTAATCTATGCCTAGTTACACTATCGCTCCTCGTCCATCCTGCAAGCGCAAAAGGGGGGTCACACGAGCGTTTGGGGCCCGCAGGGCGTGAATAGGTGACAACTCTCGAGGAATTAGTTTACGACCACGCTTTATACCTCGCAGCAACAGTGTCTCGTGCTATGTTGCACACGAAGATACAGCAACGATGCTGGTTATTAAGTAGTTCGGAAGGTAATCGGGATTTTAGTTATTTTACAGCTTGAGATATTACGGCGCTAATCTGCGTGAAATGGCCGAAGAAGTAGCACGGGATCTACATACTTGTATACGGATAATTCAAGTTAATGATCATCTGGGAAATTGTGGCAAAAACGAGGAGCCAGGCAGCCTGACAAATGGATCCATTGCCTGGATCACGCTAAGACTCGCAACTCATTGTTTTTCTCGCGATTGGTCAAAGCTGTTTTAATCCCAGTTATATTAAAATTCATGAGCCAGCGACGCGACATGATTTTAGATAAGGCGATATTAAAGTGACCGAATGAAAGTTTATATATAACGTTATTGTTACGATGTAAGATAATCGGCAATAATGACGTCAGACTTGCATGCTGTTTATTATCCAGGTCTGTTATTATCAGTCTCTGGGCTTATTATTCGTGATTCATCGATGATCGATAATTTATGGTCGCGGTAATAAACATCCTTATTAAGCGTCATTTACGTTTCCGTGTACTCTTTTATCGGGACTTGTCTCGTGTTTCGTTGATGCTCTCTTTGACCATCAGTTAGGTGAACACTTTTATCTCTTTTTAGCGTTAAGTAGTTAACACTAACTGAACGTGTAAATAAAGAAAGAGGAGTCTTCTTAGAATTCTGAATCAGTTTTTAATAATTTCGTCATTTACGTTTCCGTGTACTCTTTTATCGGGACTTGTCTCGTGTTTCGTTGATGCAGGTGAACACTTTTATCTCTATTTAGCGTTAAACTGACTGAGTAAATAAAGAAAGAGGAGTCTTCTCAGAATTCTAAATCATTTTTTAATAATTTCTTACTATTTGTACCATCAACCAAAAACAAAATTTCTATCACTTTCGATCAAAATAATTCAACGTAGAAAATAAAATTGGTGACATCACTTATCTACAGTGTTTATGGTACAATTTGTCTCAAAATTTAAATATTTTCCAAAATTGTAAATTTGAATAAATAAAACATCACTTCGGTGTATAATTTTGAGTAATATTTTTACAATTTAACCCTTTGCTGACGAGAAACGAAGCTAACGATACATTCGATGTTTTCTGAACGATGAAAAATAAAAAATCGAGGGAAATTCTCCGAATTAAAAAATATATACGACATTAATGAGAATGTTAAAATTACTTTTCGCTATATTCCACGCACCTTTCATTTTGAAAAAGTTAAAAAATTTTCATGTATCTTATGACATTCGTCCCCAAAGGGTTAATGATTAGATGTTCAGAGTGAAAAGGGTACAAATAATTTATTAACCGTATAATTTTTCGCTACGGTGATTTTTCCTGGAAAATATGATTATGGTCTTATTTACTATAATAAAAAGTTAGATATTCTTATTTCTAAAAGACAAAGCTAAAGCATTTTTATATAGCTTTTATCCTTTCCTTATGCATTATACAAAGGATAATACAAATGACAAATGTTATAACACATCGTCATAACTCTTTTTTATAAAATTTTTTTATTTGTTAGGAACGAACTCTGTTGATAAAAAAAATTGGTGCCTATACGTACTCTCAGTATTACAAACGCAATACTGAGTTTAGTTGGTTAACTAAACGTTAACTCCAAAATGTGAAACAATTTCTAGACGAACAAAATATATTTCATCCAAAAAATCCATATTCTAATTTAGTTATTTTATCTTCCACGAATTAATTATACGGGTGACCAACAGCATATTAGAAATGAAGTATTAGAAACTGAATCAATGATTTGACAAATTTCATTCGCCATTTTCGCGCCGATTTTGACCAAAATCGCGTGTGACTTCGCGGCTCGCTTCCGGCAGAAAAATACGCTTGTTAATTGACCTCGTGGCCAACGACAACCAGAGGAACGGGTCGCTAAATCAGTGTAACGTCCTTCAATGCCAGTGTGCCGCAACCCTGTCGTTATTACGATCCGATACCTGTCATTATCGTAACGCTAGCACCGGTAACGAGTTATCGGGAGAAAAAAGAAAGAGACAGAGGAACGGTGGCAGTAAGGGTATCAAATGTTGAACCATCACGCCTCTGTCAATACGCATTCTTTAAAGGGAGAACAGGAAATTTTTCATTCTCAACCCCTTCAGAAGCGAATTTTTTAAAATTAACCATGCAATGATTTCAAAGCAGCGACTATAAAACAAAATAAACCGACGAGGTTTTCTTTTTGTGGTCGAGGGATTCTATGGTGAATTGTTCTCCAATTGATTCTAATTTTCCTTTTACGTATAATAAATGTAAATTTAAAAATATTAAAGATTATTAGTGTGGGTTTCACTATAAAATTTGGCTAGAAAATTTCATACAAATTTGTTTAATAATCTAAACTATTTGCACTATAATTGCTTTCCTGGTTTGTTCTCGGTCAACTCTAACTTAATTTTTCTGTTTTTGATATTACATGTTAAATATAACGTAATTGCTTCCAATTTTGACAAACACAGCGCTGAAGGATCTTCGATTAGTCTCATTTTCACACATTTTGACTCATTTCTTGGCAAACGAATTTTCTGTTCGTTGGAAAATACTCTCAGAGGACCTGAATGAATTTTTCATTTCCAAATTTGTTTTCTTTTAACGTCCCCTTTTAGAATTTTCTTTCAGTCATATTGAAATTATTTATTTATCAGAATTGAAACGATTTTGGCTCTTGAACTCTTCCCTCACGAACGTCCTCGATCCACGAATTCTCTCTCTCGAGACCCAGAAGAGCCAAGGCCTATTCCAAAGCACGTAGTCATTCGTACAACTTCATCTTATCAATTCGCAGAGTATACATCTCGTTCCTGAAGCAGTACCACTCATAAAATAATCGCGTCGTTCCACGTCCGATTTATGTAAATACGACCCATGCTGTGCATACATTAGTCTTCGGGACAACGTCGTAACGGATGATTTTCACGGGACAATCACGATTACGAAAGTAGAAATCTCAGGAGGCACGCTGCATCGCCGCGGGGACATTCCTCGCGACATTTTTCCGCTTAACGACGCGCCGTAAAATCAAGCGGGTTCGAGCGGGCCCGTGTCCACGTTTTACAGATCGTGCATTTTTGCGGGAAACAGGGAAAGACGCATTCCACGAGATCCGATCGATCCGCGGACTTAGAAAGTTGCGCGACGCCATAACGGCACCCTAAATCAATCCATCGAGAGGTCGCGCCACTTCCGGGAAGTCGACGATGAGATCCAGGAATAATGCAAATCGCTGTCGATCTCGATGAAATTTATCGAGCTGTGCTTTGCCAGCTTTGCTTTCGCGTTCAATCGATTCTACGTCGAAGTGGATTAACTGTTTTTATTATTGATTGTTAGTGATCTTCTTTGTCAATATCTTGTTTGCGTCAGATTTCATGGTGATGTAGATTAATCACTTATATTGTAATAACGAGTCTCAATCGCGATGAATTTTTCATGTCAAACATTATGAAGATGAATTACAGTTGCGTTAGATTAAAATTTTTATGATTTTATTGGGAATAAAATAGGTGTATAACGATTAATTTAGATTGATAATTTTATAATGAATAGTTTCTTTTAAGTAATTAAATTAAATTGCGAGGATAGTTATGGATGTTTGTGCTCTTTCGTATATTTTTCTACCATTATTTTTCATTTATTTAATAACCAATTTTCTATAGTAAAGTAGATTAGGATGATTTTTTTTTTATTATTAATCGACCT
>NIJG01000127.1:172135-186298 GCA_002201625.1 Euglossa dilemma | reverse complement strand
AAAAATTTTGGGAAGATTGTAAAAAATATGAAAAAAGGAAGCAAAGTGAAAATGAGGTCGTGATAGGGAACGAGTTTAGTTTGTAGGGCGAACATTAGCCCAGTGATCTTGAAAGGGTTCGTACATACGTGGCTCGGGGCACGATGTTCGACCGACGAAGAGGAACAAGGGTTTCTTTGATCGTATCTGTGTCGACATGCGTCGAGACGCGTTGCCTCGCTTTAACGCGTTTTTTCCAAGGTGCATCCAGTCTCGTGCACCACCCTGAAGAGGTGCATGCTTCGAGAGGCACCTCATTTGCATACGGCTCTAGATGTAGCTTTGTTACAAGGTGTCAGTGATTTTGTAATCGTCTAAATAAAGGTTGAAATGTTCAGATCACTGATTTAAAAACCTATATCTTCCATTTTTCTTAATAAATCCAAAACATTTTATTCTTTTAAAAGAAAGGAATTTTATTACCCTATAATTGTCAATACACAATTATTGTATAATTACACAATTCTTAAACTTCCACATTAAAATTTTATTGCTTATAAAAACATAATATAAAGTAATAATAAATACATTATTTTATAACTATATTATCCGTCTTCGTTCTATTTTAAACAAGAAATTAAGATCTATTTGGATAACCACGTTGATAAAAGTTGATAAAAAATCGAGAAGTGAAACAATGAATAGAAGAATTTTTAATTTCAAATATTGCACTTCGTTTAAACGAGAAAAATCTACCGTATACATATTCAGTATTAAACTACCCGCATACCTAAATTCAACATCCTCCTCCCTAAACCACAATTTTAACCGCACGCAAGAGTTTCTCTGCTGCAGTATACTTCGGTAAACTGAAGTTTCAATAATCTTAAATCTTAACATCCACGATAAATAATAAAGGAACGTTTGCGGCGGAAAAAAATCAGTTTCATCAGAAAACAATTTAAAACGCGTATCGCGAGGGGTAATTTATACACTGCGGGTACAGCTCGTGGTACGATACCGGAAGATCGAACACGGAAACCATATCTCCCGGCCCCGCCTCCTTATTAATGAAATCGTAAGATCGACCAAGCCCAGCTTTGGTACGACCGGTATTTATATGATATAAAAATTAATTCCATCTTGTTAAACGACCCACAGAGTAGTCGGAGCTTCTGTCTCCTAGATTGATACCGATGCACCTGCGGCTCTGGCCTCTTCCTACGTAATAAGAACGTCCCTATCGCGAGATAGGAACGCGATCTAAGTATCGATATTGTCGCTCAAAGTAATCAGGATTACGCGAAACTTTTTCGAACCGCGTGTCGAAGAATGTAGACAGGCATGTTTCGCTTTGTCACTGTTGCGAGGGATAAATTACTATCGCCATATTGCAATAACAGTGATTTGCTTTGGTAAATGACGATTGAATTTTTGTTCTTCCGTTTTTCCTTTCCTCTTTTCTTTCTCTTCTTCTTGCGAATATCTATTATCGGTTGTTGGATATTTTTGGGTAATTCTTTAGTTTGGGTTTTGCATTCGAATATTCGCAGAATATTAATTATAAAATTTTTAGTATTTTTGAGATATTTTTTAAAAAGGTACCGAAACGTTTTAATTATGTTCTAATTTATAACAAAAGTAGAATGAAAACAGTGGATTAAAAATTGATAATAATTTACTGTTAAATGTGCATAATGTTTACAAGAATTTTTGAAATTTTCTAAATAAAATTTTATATTTAACAATGTCATATCGATTCATTCGAACAGAATGCTTCTGAATGCAAAATAACCAGGTGGCTTGACTAATGTGAAAAAGAAATATACGATTCTATCCGAAGAAAAAAATGAATTATCCATCTACATAATTCATATGCATCGTAAGAAAAAGTGATCCCTGAAAGGCAGTTCTGTTTGAATCATTCGCGTCTTCCCTCTAACATCTTCCTCTGATTGCCATCCTGTATATATGAATATATTACACGAAATATACTTATTATACACTATACCTGCTGTAATTGTGTACTAAAACAAATTAAAAAGATTAACGACTTTTTTTCATCTCGGTAACACAAACCGCACATTCGGTCTGCCATTAAATGCGAGATGAACATAAATTTCTTTCGTCGATCATCTTTGGTTTAATCGAGGAACCGCCACTTCTCTTGTCAATTAATACGTTTTCGTTCGATTTTATTGATATATGTTGCCACATACAGCACGTGCAACGTATATATAGGCTCTAATTACGGTCTCTTCTTATATTTCAATTAATTACTTTTTTTAATCCAATTTGCGAACGTTGTATGTTTCAGTGGTTTATCTGACGTACATTGCAGCAAACATTTTAACACTAAACATAGAATGAACCTACTATGAACCTACATTGCAAATGCAACGCAAAATTTTATTCCATTTTAATAATTTTTTAATGAATCAAATACATTTTTCTTAAATTAAATTNTTCAAAGGTTTTAAACAAATTTGGAAGACTTCAGAGGTTCAGAGGCTTAAGGCTGTTCTGCAAAATAAAAAACTAAGGTTTAACACTAAGTTTACCATAAAGCTACTATGAACCTATCTTGCAATCCATTTTTATATTTTTTTAATTAACCACGTACCTATGTCGCAAATTTTTCTCAAATGAAATTAAAATATAAAAACTTTATAAAAATTTGGAAGACTTCAGTGGCTCAAAGGCTTAAGACTGTTCCCCAAAATAAAAAAAAAAACTAAAGTTTAACGGTAAACCTACCATAAACCTACTATAAACCTACCTTGCAAACGCGACGCAAAATTTTATCCCATTTTTATATTTTCTTAATCAACCATGCACCTACGCAACAAATTTTTCACAAATTAAATTAAAATACAAAGCTTCTATAAAGATTTCGAAGACTTCAGAGACTCAGAGGCTTAAAACTGTTCCCCAAAATAAAAAAAACTAAAGTTTAACACTAAACCTATCATAAACTATGAATCTACCTTGCAAACGCGACGCAAAATTTTATTCCATTTTTATATTTTCTTAACCAACCACTATGTCGCAAATTTTTCTCAAATTAAATTAAAATACAAAGCTTCTATAAAAATTGCAAAGACTTCAGAGACTCAAAACCTTAAGACTACTCCCCAAAATATCATAAAAAAATTGAAAATACATGGATGTCGATTCGTTCAATTATCCCAAAGTTTTCGAAGCACCCTATAGAAAGACAGAAATAAATAAACCAATTACCATTAAATACCAGACAATCCCGATAGACCCGAGTATCGATCTAACCTCTGAACCTCGGTGCTTTACTCTAACCCAATTCCATCGGCAATAATCTACCAGAGGAAAAGAGAAGCCGTCTCACCGACTACGACGTAAATCCGAAGCGTCGCCATCGAACATCTCTGCCGCACCATCTTCATCCGCACTGTCTCTGAGACCGCTAGCCTAATGGCTCCTCAGCGTCTAGCCATCAAAGTCATAGCTCGTGATTCATGGCTAGGCCCGGGCAGAAAGCGTGGAGTTGCCAAACAGCCGAGTGAGAAACAGAGGCAGGTGATCTCATCGCGGAAGTATAACGAGGATTTCGTATTCCGGACGTGTGGGCTCTATAAAACTAACCGTGCCCACGCGGCCTGTCCATTATGTGCGGCGTCGTTCGCCGCCAGATACTCATCGTCACGTAGCCAGGCCACCTGTGCCACCATGAATATCCCATAAAATCGCCTTTTGCTTTTCCCTCGGACCTGCCGCCCTGGGAGTGTCAGCCTTCGACGGAGTTCTCTGATTCCCTGGAAGAGAAACAAAGGCATCAGACGACGAGTTCGGATCTTAGACAGCGTTTGCCGCGGTTCACCCAGTGCCGCGAGGGAACAGGTTCGGATTTCGGAAAAATCTCACCGATTTATGATCATTGACGACGACTGCCGACGACCGGTGGAACAGAATAGATCGTGAGGCGTGGTCGTGGGATCCGCGATGTTTGCCGCGAGGACGGCTGATATTTATTAGGTAGCCGGGATAGATCGGCTGAGCTGCTGCTTCGATCATGTGCCAGCGATTTCGAAATGCCAGAGTTTGCGGGAGTTTGCCGGGATCAGAGACTGGTCCAGAGATGGATGCCTTGGATGACGCTCGAATCTATTAACGTGATCAATTGTGCCTTATTTTTGTGTCGAATTATACAAATTAATGGTAAATTACTGGGATGAATTTCTACGAGATGAATTTCTTTCAGAATTTTATGAAATTTATTGGGATGTTAGAATTGGGGTATTTTTCAATTTAATGTTTTGAGGAAGATGTTTGATTTCATATAAGTGTAGGTTTTTTTAGAATGGTAAAAAGGATTGGCACTTTTGTATATTATAAATCACATGATCCAAAAATTTTAAATTAAAATGTGTATATATATGGGTATTTATGAATTCCAGAGATGGATAATTCTTTTGCTGAAAAATTAATGAAATTTATTCTACTGTTATAAGAGCATGTAAAATTATCTAAATCGCAAACTTAATTCTTCACTGAAGATAACAATTAATCGAAATAACTAAAAATCAAACAATCGAGCTTATCGGTAGAACAAGAACTTGTAATGTCTACATAAATACAGTCTATATAAACGATATTAATTACAATAATACAATGGAAATAAATAGGTACAAATAATTATATTCTTATCTGAGCAAGTATTGATATTAATTTTACAAAAAGTAGCTGAATTTTTTCAATAATTCCAAAAATAAATAATAAAAGAAGTCATTTTGACACTCTTCTACTGTTAAAAAATCGTAAAATTTAATCTCTTATAAAAATGAGACAAAATCCAATCTTTTGTGCATTTTGCAATGCATATATTTATACTTTTAATAAAAATTAAGTTCTTTGCGTAGAATTAAAAAAAGGAAGTTTGTTTTTGATAAGTTTTCAGAACGCAATCCCCAATTTTGTATAGGCTCTGGGTTTCATACAACACGGTTTCACACAACGCGACATTTTCTAGGAACCTATCTACCGTGCTATAGGAGGGTTACCTGTATATAGTGAACTTAATTCTTCACTGAAGATAATATTAATCAAAATAATTCAAAATTAAACAATTGAGCTTATCCCTAGAACTACCGACTTCTAATATGTATAAATAATATAAAACTGCCTATATAAACGATAATAATTACAGTGATATAATGGAAATAAATAGGTATAAATAATTATACTCCTATCTGAGGAAGAATCGATATTAACAATATTTAACAAGTCATTTCAACACCCTTGCCAAGTCCACTGTTAAAAAATCGCAAATGAGCCAAAAAAGATACTAAAAACTTATAGAAAATATTCCTCTAATCCCTCCTTTTATTTTCATAAAAAAAAATAACCTCGATCACTCTAGCCATCCACATCATCCATAATTTCACAACCTCTCGCTTCTCCAATCTGACACAACCAACAACGAAAACTCTACCAGTCTTAATTACACGTCTTACATAATAACACGAGCTTCCATTTAATCGAGGATGATAACGCAGAAAGCGACGAGCAAAAACAATCGTCTCTCGCGCAACCCCGGCAAGTATTCCCAATTTCTTTCGCTGATCGAAATCGGCCTGGCAGAATTTTTTCCGCGCTTTTGAACGCGCAATTTCTCCTCTCGCCGCGAAGATAATCGCGCGCGGCCGAACGAACGCGTGTAATTCGAAGTTAACGCGTCGGCTTTCACTCAGGAGCTAATTAACGCCGGGCCTGACCTTTGATCCTAATGAAAAAGGAACCGGGATCCGCGGCTTTATATAAAAGTGAAACTACCGTCTGCACGTGTTCTATCCGTGGCTCGTGTCGAGCTTATTCATTCAGTAGTAAATTCGCGAAATTTACGCTGCGTCTTTGTTAGTTTATTGATCCGCTTTTCGCGAACGTGGGCGTACCGCTTGGCACCTTTTCGCGCGACTCCGCGTTGTGCAACAGCGTGATTGCTTAATTGCGAATTTGCAGCGCCGGTCTGGCGATCAGTGTATTCAAATTTCGAATTTTTCAGTTCAGTATCTCTCCGTGAAGTGCACATTGGATTTCATTGCCCATTTCGTTCGATTCTTCGGAATTTTTCTCCCGGCAAACGCAGACCATTGTGTTTCAATTTAATTTGACAGAAATATGGGCACGTTGTTGGATTGAGAAACGAGAAAATGGAATTTAATTTTGAGTAGGATTTCCAAGTAGGTCCTTCATTGTGACTGGGACCGTGAAAGGTTTATGGTGTAATTCAGTATTATGGTATTGCTTTGTTTGATGCTCTATCGTTAAATTAAATTTATTTCAAATTATTTGCGATTTTACGAATATTGTACTTTTTTTGTTCGTGGTTAATTAAATATCATAGAAAATCGAAGAATTAATTATTTAATGAAATAACATTTATTTTCATATTAAAAATTTTGGGTATTAATTTATAAACGAAATATATATTGGATAATAAAGTTAGTATTGCAACTTTGTAACAAATTAGTGAACGAGACATTTTTTGGTATACTCGATTTCTTTTAATAAACTGACAAGTAATTATAAAAACGATACAAATAAAAATATCATATTAAATTAAACTATTCTTCTGCGAATGTGAAAAAATTGAGTCCTTTGATTAATTTTTTAATTAATGATATAATACGTTTAAAGCGCGAAAAATTTCATATTTTCAGAGACGTAGACTAATTTCATAATCAGCGACACACATTCCGGACGGATGTCGAGACATCTCGAGTTTTCTATTGTGCCGTTAGAGGTCGTTGATATCTCGCACTTTCCATACATCAGTCGAGAATAGATATAAAATAACTAGCTACTGGATACCACATACGATAAAATATCTAGTCCGCGATATTAAGTAGTAACAGTTGCAATTGTCAGACACCGTACTCTTAACAATTTTCTACATTATCATAATTAATTCCTTTCGCTGTTTTTTCACTGCAACAATATCATTTTCAAGGTACTTTCACCTGACCGGAAATTTTTTTTCATATTTCTTCACTTGCTATATCGAGTTGTTTTATTAACCCTGTCTTGCTTCCTGTCATAAATCTCGAGTTGGGTTTATATCACGCGACTGACGTGGTATACGAAGTTGCTACCTTGTACAGTAATCAGCCATTCAGCTTTTTGGCAGTACATTTTGTACCCGGCTCGTTATCCTGATGGATAAACGAGTTTTTTGAATTCAACTTTTTCGTACTTCGGTGTAAATTGTCTTAAAAGAAGATGTCCTAAGAGCTTTGGGCAGAGGTGTGTATCAAACACGGTTAACAAGTTCGTGAAGTGGAGAACCAGCAGAAGGAGAGACCGTTACAATTCGGAAGGCACCGTTAGAGGTGGAAGCCAATGGATTCGATCGTGAATCTCTTTCAGGGCCCTCATTACGGCTCGCGATTTACACCAGTACTGTTCAATTGGATTGTCCGAGTGACCGAGGTATTCCGGTATTCGAGAATCCGAGGAGAATAATTTAGAAACTCTACCGTATAGAATTCTATGGAAAATTTTCTTCTATGTAAATTTATTCTGTAGAATTCTGGTTCATAGGATTTTCTTGTATAGAATTTCAATTTATATATTTCTAGGAAGGAAAATTCTGCTCCGTAAGATTTAATTATACAGGAGTGTAATACGTATGTGGGATTCTATTTTGAGAAATTTTATTTCACTAAATTTTTAAGATTTAGGATTCCGACGAGTGTAGAGTTTTTAATTTGTAGGATTTTATTGGATAGAATTTTGATTTGTAGAATTGTACTACATGGAACTCCCAGTTTACTGAATTCTATCGCTTAGAATTACCGTTCTATAGAATTTTATCGCATAGAATTCCTATTTTATTGAATTATATCACCTAGAATTCCTATTTTATAGAGTTCTATCGTATAGAATTCCTACTCTATTGAATTCTATCGCCTAAAATTTCTATTTTATAGAGTTCTATTGCATAGGATTCCCACTCTACAATATTCTATCGCTCAGAGTTCTCATTTTAGAGAATTCTATCGCATAGAATTCCTACTCTACAAAATACTATCGCCCAGAGTTCTCATTTTAGGGAATTCTATCGCATACAATTCCTACTCTATTAAATTCTATCGCCCAGAATTTCTATATTATAGAATTCTATCGCATAGAATTCCCACTCTACAAAATTCTATGGCAGAGAGTTCTCATTTTAGATAATTCTATCGCATAGAATTCCCACTTTATAAAATTCTGTTCCCCAGAATTCCCATTTTAGAGAATTCTATCGCATAGAATTCCCACTCTACAAAATTCTATCGCCCAGGATTCTTATTTTAAAAATTTCTATCGTATAGTATTCCCATTCCACAAAATTCTATCGCCCAGAATTTCTATATTATAGAATTCTATCGCTTAGAATTCCTACTCTACAAAATTCTATCGCCCAGAGTTCCCATTTTATAGAATTCTATCGCATGGAATTCCTACTCTATTAAATTCCATCGCCCAGAATTCCTATATTATAGAATTCTATCGCATCGAATTCCTACTCTACAAAATTCTATCGCCCAGAGTTCCCATTTTAGAGAATTCTATCGCATAGAATTCCCACTCTACAAAATTCTATCGCCCAGAATTCCCATTTTATAGAATTTTATCGCATAGAATTTCAACTTTATTAAATTCTGCCGCCCAGAATTCCTTCTCTATTAAATTCTATCGCTTAGAATTCCCACTATATTAAATTCTATCGCCCAAAACTCCCATTTTATAGAATTTCTACTCTATTAAATTCTAACGCCCAGAATTCCAATTTTATAAAATTCTATCGCATGGAATTCCCCCTCTGTACAATCCCATTGTATAGAATTCAACGCTACAGAACCCTACACACACAGATTCCACTCCATATTACCCAACTTCCTAAACTTCTCCTCTCCCACAAAAAAAAAAAGTGAAAAATACCACTACCGTGTCAAGCGAAATCTGTCACTGCAAGTAGCTCTGATATCGCAACCCGCGGACCATCTAACGCACTTCATAAGGCCTTTGAAAAATAATCAGAAGGATCAGCGAACAACGTTTTCTCCGGTATCAATGGAGCTCAATGAATCACCTCGCCATTAAGACCCGAGCTCTCTCTCCGGTGCATAGGTGTGCGGCACAATGTAAACGTCGATTTTTTCCCTTTTTATGCCTGATTATAACAAGTGTTTGCTCACGCAACGCGCGAGGGCTTTAACCCCCGGAGTAGACGAGCACGTAGGCCGATGAAAGATGCGGTGCACGATTACGAACGTCGTCCTCGTCTAGGTGACGATTCATGAATCTTGGGATAAATCGTTCGCATGGGAGTAACATGTGGGCACATAAACGCCACTCTAAATTGTACGCTATAAATCGTTGTATTTAGCAAAAGCTGCTATAATAGCGTTGCCTATGGAGCACGTGTCCGTGTCAGAATGGCGTGCTTTTAGAAAAAGAAACGGGGAAAAATGGTAATTACGAAGACGGTGAATGGGTATTGCTGTGAGTTAATCGCGGTAATAAAGCTCGGGTTTATTACAGCGGAAAATAATTGGAAATTATGATATTAATGTTTTATACCTCGTCGCGGATCGTATTATACAACATTCTGTCGCATTGATCCGGATTTTTAGGAATATTTTTGTAAAGTGATAGTATTCGATGACATGTCCTTTTTCAAAATTCGATGTAATGAATTTGATGCACGTAATTATTGTCATTAATTGGAACATGATAATTATGGTTATACAGCTACATCTTTTTCTTAAAATAAATTATAAATCACATAATACTCGGATGGTTTACCTATTTTATAATTAAAATATTTCCTTTTCTTTCATTTTCCTTTTTTATTTCTATATTTACGTTGGACTATTAAATTCTATATCTATATTTCATCATTTTTCTTGCTTTTCGTATGATTATTTATANTATCTATATTTCATCATTTTTCTTGCTTTTCGTATGAAAATCTAGAAGCTCCATAATAGCTTATGTGTGTCGAAGCATGGCGTTAATTAGCGTCGCGTTAACCAGTCTACGCAGAAAAGCATGTTTATCGTGAGCAAACTGAGGACTTACGGAATAAAAGTTTCCACTCGTGAAAGCGAATTTGATAAAAATATTAAAATTCAAACTACGCTGGCAAATATGAAATTTCAGATTTAATAATTATCGACATAGCAGAAAAATATCGCGATGTGTGTAAAAATTATTAACATACGTTCTCCCGATACCGAATATTTTATTTTTTTAATGGTTAGAACAATTGTTTCTAGGAACCAACATCGTCTCAGTATGTATTTAAATAATTCGCATTTGTTTCTGTTAAGGAAGATATTATTTTTGAATGAATTCTAATTTTTAAGTTACTTTTTTCTATCTATTTCTGATTTATTTTTCCCTGAAAATAATTATTATATTTTATAACGATCATAAAATTTGCTATTCTTCGAATAATTTAAAAAATCAATTATCTGTAGGAAATATCAAATATCAACCAATCGTGGACATTTACTCTAAAATTATCCTCACCTTTTACACTGTTACAAATCCAGCCTCCGTGTCAGATATTAAACGACAATAAAATCGGACGAAATTGCAACCGACTTGCAGCATTCGCGTCGTAATTTTTCAATATTCCGGCCGTAAAGAAAGCGAACAAATCGATCGTAAAGTTCAATGTCGATATTTTAACAGCGAGAGCCGAAGCAAGTTGCAACAGCGGGCAACGATCCAGCCGAAATCGTTACAAATTTCAGAGAAAGCGGACTACCGGGACGATCGTTTGAACAGTTTCATGAAAAAATGCACTCTGGACATGAGATAAAATTCCACTGGGTCCGTGAGTTTCGCAGGTTCGTTAGATTATATAGGTACCACGATCTGGGTAGCAAACAGTCCCAACGATCCATAAACGCGATCGTATACGCGATTGACCATAAAGATCGCGTGTTATGCACACCGATTTCGTGTCATTCGCATGGATTAGGAGATTCTGTGGCGTTTATGACACCGTGACTCCATGGAAATTATTGTTCGAACCGTAAAGCTAGTGACTCGTTTAAAAAATAGAATTGACCGCAGGATCATAGGTATATCTAGGCTACCTGCGATTTTTAGTCCTCGATTTGACCGCTGTTACTTGGATTAAGATATTTATGGAGGAATTAAAGTAGGAAAGTGGACGAAACGAAATTAATTTCGTTTAATCAAAGGCTTCGCTGTGCTTTAAACTCGATACCGGTGGTTTATGCGAATTAATTCGCTTGGTTCCCTTGGTAGAAAACGGAGAACGAGGGTTTATGGTTAGAAGGATTTAGGNGGACGAAGCGAAATTAATTTCGTTTAATCAGAGGCTTCGCTGTGCTTTAAACTCGATACCGGTGGTTTAAGCGAATTAATTCGCTTGGTTCCCTTGGTAAAAAACGGAGAACGAGGGTTTATGGTTAGAAGGATTGAGGGTTATTTGAGGAAGATTGAGTTAATTTGAAATAGAATGGTTACTATGTTGCGTAGAATCCTGATAAATACGAAATACGTAATTTTTAACCCTTTAAGAACGCATGTCACATAGAAATTTCTTTATTTTTTGATTGAAATCTGCTTGAAATACAGCGAAATTATCGATGTTGGATATATTTTTTACTTCAGAAAATTTCTCTCGATTCATTATTTTTTATTATTTATCCTTAACTTCCTTCCTCTTCCGCAAAGGGTTAATAACCCAAACCTCTTTTACAATTAATTATTTAATATAATAAATAATTATTAATTATTTCATAATTACCAAAAACAAGCAAATTAATTACGCTAACTAAAAATATTCGTGAAACATTCTACAAAGGCAGTGAACAATCAACAAATGAACGGAACAAGTGTAATGAACTCGAAATTATCAATTTTGAATCCACTCGCAGAATTACCATGCACGATTACCTTGTCTAGAAAAAATGTCTGCCGTTACTCCACCTACACACACACGATCCGACCACCACCTGTCCGATACTCGGAGCATCATCTGCCTATTACCGTGGGTGATACAAAGCGGCCGGTCGCCTGGTTAATTGAATCCGAGGATGCACGGTGGGTGTTTTCATTGTGAGGGCTTTATGAACTTATCGCAGGTGGTCCGCGACACGGCCGGGGAAACTGCAAGGTGCCCAGGTACACGGCCGCGGCCACCTGAAAGAAAACGGGAAGAGGACGCGGCTTGATTGGATAATTAATGAACCGCGCGCGGACCCGTTGCTGGAGGGAGCGTGTTTATTGGTTCGTTACGAGTGCATCGTTGACAAGCGTAATAGCCACTTTACCTGCGAGAACTAGATGCCTCCCTGTGGTATTAACGCTATAGCATCCGTGAAGATGCGTGTGCGTCCGTCTCCAACTGCTTCGAGCACCCTCGGTCTTTTGGATAAGCCAGGATTTTTTTTACAGCTGCGACAGCCTTTCGCTTCTACGCTGCGTTTAATAGGGTAGTTTTGCCCAACCGTTTAAGACCAATTACGGCCCTGCGGATTTTTAATTACCCTCCAGTTATTTGTTTCGAACCAGAAGAAAGCGCGGATTTGAAAATTTTATTTCTCTCTTCGTTATAAATCGGCTATTTTTGTTTATTACATTTTATTGGAGGGAGATTGTTGTGCTTTTATCGCAAGAGGTTTAAATAATTTCGAGTGCCATTGGACTCGGCGAAAGTTTCATTGGGAACGTGTCAAGTGGATGTGGAAAATTTTATTGCTCTCTTAAATTAATTGCTGTTACTTTCTTCACTTCTTTTTCTTTTTCTTTAGTGGGAGATTGTTGTTGAGAGTTAAATGTCATAGGCTTTGGATTTAAAAAATTTTCTTTCTTTCTTAAATGAATTATTTTTATTTATTCATTTTTTAATGGCAGATTTATGTTTCTTCATTACGCGAGTGGTAAAAAGTTATTTTGTTCTCTTTTTGAGATTGAAATATGTAATACACTGCTACATATTATTTTTCACTGTTTATTCCTATATATGTGGACAGAAAATTTAGTATCATATTAAAAAGACATACCTGAATTAAATAACCGTGAGGTGTATATATTAATGTATTCATAAAGAAACTGGTGAATGTTTTACACGAATGCTTAGAGATAAACAAAATAAAAATCTGTAGTATTAAAATTGCCTATTCTTCTACATCAAGATTGTTCCACGGTAAATGCGATTACCCTGTTTCATAGGCCAGTGCACGGTATTTTATTCATCGAGGTGTGAAAAGGCCTAATGGCAAGAGGATGGATACGTGGGTCGAAATGGGGGATACTTCGAGATTGATCAAGTAATTTTATTATATTGTGGGATGTTAGCATAATAACGAAGAACAATATAATAGCGACGATGGTATTTGTGTGGTCCCGCGGCAACTGAATTTACTCAGAACTATCGCAATCGAAAATGTCACAAATTGCGTAATAAATGTAATACACACCTCCGGAAATTTTTAAACAATCACTTCTATGTATATTCATGACTACCATAATGGTTTGCAAATGTAACAAATATTATAAGTATATTATATACCAAATTTCCTAGTCCTCCATTAGTTCCAATTTTTTTAATTTACATATATACAAACATGACTCATTCTTTTTGGACAATGACATCTTAGTGTATGTATTTTACTCATACCCAACCGAGTACTATTACTAATTAAGCCCAACAATAATTAACTAAAGAATACTTTACTTATTAGTAATTATATTTAGTAATTATTGTTATAATCACATCTGTGGTAATAGTTGACATAGATTTTATTTATGTCAAAATTGAGTGATGTGCATGGAATATCAATATGAGCGAATGTATATAGTTCATACCACTCTTAATTCATCACACATATACTCGTATTTTTATAACCTAAATTCGTTGTGAAATGTATGAAATAGTAATGTAAGACAGCAGAAGGAACAAATGAGAGAGTAGTTAAAAAAATCAATTACAATTTAGAAATCATTAACCCTTTGCAGTCGGCAGTTTCATAGTTACTTTTTCGTACAAGAATTTAAAGTCAATATATAGATATCAAAGCTCGCGGTATTTGTTACAACCGATTTGTTGCGTTTAATACTACTTATAGCACGTGAGAATACAAAATTTAAAGTCTCTGTATTGTTCTAAAATCGACTTTT
>NIJG01000127.1:154689-165448 GCA_002201625.1 Euglossa dilemma | reverse complement strand
GTTCGGAAAGTCATTTGGTTTTTTCCCAAAAAAGGAGCTAATTGTATTTTTCCACAGCCAACTTCATACTTCAGCAGCATAGAAAAGAAGACTAAAAGAAAGAAAAAGCAGGAAATGACTTTCCGAACAACCCAATATTTTTATCCAAAAGGGAACCTTAAGCACGAACTTATGGGATTACCAAATATTTCTTTGAGTGCCTCTCCGAATAGAAACACTTATTACAGGACTTATTAGATCGTTCGGAAAGTCATTTGGTTTTTTCTCAACAGAGGACCTAATTGTATTTTTCCACAGCCAACTTCATACTTCAACCTCATAGAAAAGAAAAAAAAAGAAAGAAAAAACACGAAATGACTTTCCGAACGACCCAATATTTTTATCAAAAAAAGAACCTTAGATACGAACTTATGGGATGATGTAATATTTCTTTGTGTGCCTCTCCAAATAGAGGCTCTTATTACAGAACTTATTAGGTCGTTTGGAAAGTCATTTGGTTTTTTCCCAAAAGAGGACCTAATTGTATTTCTTCACAGTCAATCTCACACTTCAACCGCATAGAAAAGAAAAAACACGAAATGACTTTCCGAACAACCCAATATTTTTATCAAAAATAGAATCTTAGATAGGAACTTATTGGGTGACCTAATATTTCTTTGAGTGCCTTTCAAAATAGAAACACTTATTACAGGACTTATTAGATGGTTCGGAAAGTCATTTGGTTTTTTCCCAAAAAAGGAGCTAATTGTATTTTTCCACAGCCAACTTCACATTTCATCCACATAGAAAGAAAAAGGCACGAAATGACTTTTCGAACGACCCAATATCTTTATCCAAAATAGAATCTTAGATACGAACTTATGGGATGACCTAATACTTCTTTAAAATAGAGGCACTTATTACTTACGTTTCCAATGATAGATCACGTTCTCGGGAGATTTATGCGGGAATTGCGAGACACACCCTGTAGATGGTACTTTCTCGTAGCGAAAGGGTTAAAAAGCATCGCGATCCCTTTTCCCCGTGCGGCTAATGAGGGAGACCCGTAGGAAACGGCTAGTATGACACGCAATTAAGCCCCGATAAAGGTTTATCGTGTCGGTGGCGTGGCGAACGCGAGGCACGCGTATTTTTTTTCGCCTATCCTAAGCGGCCGGATCCGTTGCGAGCCGTGTCGCATTCCAGCCGGTTCCTCAGCTGAAATTCTCGGCTGTCTAGATGCCGGAAGCGTAATCCGAGCGGCGTGCTCGCGAGCGCGCAATTAACGGGAGTTCCTGCACGCCGAGAGGATATAAGTCCGGCCGCTCGATATCGCGGCGACCTCTTCTCGGACCGACGGTGGCGCCATCGCGTTCCCGGCAGCCATCGCGGAATCGTACAGGAACGAAAAGAAGAACGAGCCTTACGAAACGAGATCTCGCCAGTCGCATTCGTAATGCACCGAGCATTAAAGGCGGTTTATAAATATGCAACGGATGTACACACGTGTATCCGAGCGAGAAAAAACAACGATTAATATTTATGCGACACGCGGTTGCGTTCGAGGTTCGAGGTGGTCTAGTCTACGAGCCGTCGGGACGAACAGGCGTCGCGTGATAGGCGTCCTTTGGCAGGTGAAAGTTCCCCGCGTGAATGGCCAGTGTTGAGGGCACGTTGACGAAATTCTATTATTCGCTTCTTTATGGAACGGCCCGGTAATTTACGGCGCCGTTTAAGCTCCAACTCAGGCTACCATGCGACCGGCCGTTTGATGGCCGAAGTGGATTGTTGTACGCGAGTTTTAAAAGTAACGTGAAGGAAGATAAATAAATACAGGAAGGGTGGTCGTACGTGTGATTGGTGCGAGGAAGGTGAAGGCGAGTGATGAAAAATATAATGTTGAACGCAGGATTTTTAATCGAAGATTTAAGATACTAAATCTACATATGGGAGTTGAAATAACTATTTTCAAATTTTTTATTAATTTTCTATTATATAAAAATTCTGTATTTAGTCTCGTCGCTTTCATCACACGTGTTTGCGATGTTTTGTTTATTATAATACACGTGGACAATTTTACGGTATCTTTCTTTTTTTCGTCTATTTTTTCGCTATTTAACCAGCCATAATATTATATAAAGAGAAACTATTTAGGTCATAGTAGATTTCGTTTTAAAATTTTACTAGGAGCTAGATAGGAGTATCTATCTCCGTCCACTGTCTTGGGTCTAATTTAGAGAAATATAAAGAATTGTGAAAATTACTGGGAAGTATTTTTCTGAATAATTGTGAAAATCTTAACAATTTTTTTTTTCTATTCTTTTCTTTATGTAATACGAAATTTGTTATTGAAGTACCGTTACATGTAGCGATATGCGATATATCGTGAAGTTCTAATGGATATTTATTCTGATTAGGAAAAGTATATTTAATTTATATTTCCATTTGACGATTAATGCTTCATTCTGAGTAAAACTATTACCGCTAATTCCTGGCTTGTAACGTTTTACGTCCTTGCAGATATTGAAGAACGCATTTATCTTTGCACCAGTGCGAAACACATCATCTTCTTATCTAACAGCTACACAATCGATAACGAGGCACTGCGGTACCGAGTTCGACCTACTTTACTAATATCAACACTAAACGTTTTAAATAGAGAACTTACTCGGAGTACGTGTGTCAGCAAATGATTTCCTTCGTTAGCTAATTCACGAAAGGTAATTGTAATTCTATGCAAATTATGAAATATGCTACGAAGATTCTACAAACTGAGCATTAAAATAATTTATAAAAAAAATTGGTACCTTATGATTTGCGATATAATATAAACATTCTACAGTTAATAACAAAATAAGTTTTTATTATACCGAATTGTAACTGGAATTCATTTTACACTTATTTATTGAGTTGTCAAGTATGAAATGGAGCAAAATGGAATTCAATTATGTGCATTTTTTGCTCCACTTCATACTTGACCACCTAATATATACATCACTAATGTAGTAAATTAAATTAAATTTGGCACCTTTAAAACAAATTTTATATTTTGTTACCATTAACATTTCCACCATCTTCTTTACCTATTTTTTTTTATTCTATGTAAATTATTATTTCTTTAAAAAGTCCCATTATATACTACGAATATTCACAGGAAAAGTACAAGCCTTACTGTTGCAAATTAGTAGTGTACCATATATGAAAATTAAGTAAATACTACATTACAAAATTTATAATACGAAGAAAATTTCTCAATAATATAAGATTTAAAAAAGCCACATCTTTTCCAAGAATTCTCTCTTCAAAATTTACAATATTCGTCCATTCGTAAAGATTCTATTTGAAGTTTTCCAAGACCCCACTTACACCTCTCCCTTAGCAGATAAATTAAGCTTAAAAACAAAATTTCACACACGAAAAAGGAGCAAGAAAAGAAAATCCTCGATTGAAAAACCGTCACACCCCTCGCCAAATATTCCTCAGAAATCCGCTACGCCCCGCACGGGTCTAAAAATCGCAGGATACTGTTCTGCCCGTCCTTCGAGGGACTAGGAGTGGGAAAAAAAACGGCGCGGCGCCTGGATCGGCATTGTTTACGCCGGTGACGTAACCGCGCGTAGGGCCCGAAAGCAGGAAGGGAGGAGGAAAAACGGGAGCACCGGATCGGCGACAGATCCTCTGCGGGGTCCAGAGACCGGAGCCAGTCGCGTTACACCCACGTGCGTCGGCCGACGAGGCACGGAGAGGAGATTCGGGTTTCCCTTAGGAAGGAGGAGGACGCGAGCCACGGACGAAGAAGAAGAGGAAGAGAGGAGAGGGCAAAGGCGGCTAATGGTAATGGTAGCAAGCCAGTGTCTCTCGGGCCGCCGTCGAAGCCGGTACATATTCACCTCGTCGTGGTCCACGTGTGCTCTCTCCGGGTTTCGCGAGATTTCGACGGGCCTCGATCGATCTCTCGCCTCTCACGGCTGCAAACGTTCACCTTCCAGGAGTATCGGCGGCTCGTCGTCGGACGGTGGACGGGTTCTTCGATCTCGCAGCTCTTTTTCTCTTCCGGTCAGCGAGCTCTCCCTCTCGCGATCCGCTTTGGATCGGCGACCTTTGGCGCCGTGGCTCCCGACATTTCGTCCTGCTGTCGATCTTCCAGGTGTCGGCCTCGTTCCCGCTCTCGCCGTCGTCTCGTCGAGTTTTGCAGGGAAACACAGGAGCCATCTCGCCTGTTGTGGTCGCCGCTGGAAATCGCGCGACGGCCCGCGGGAATGCGCGCAAGAAACGGCCACCGCCTGGAACGAGATTTCGTAGATCCACGCAACCTCCTTTCTCGGCTGCCGGAAAAAAACTAGCATGATTTACGAGTCGCCGCGGCCGGGCCTCATCGCGGATTAATACGCGCCCGAGCGGCTCCCTCTCGTCGAATCTTCGCGTCGGTGGTCCGGATTTTCGAGTCCCGCTGCCGGTGGACCGGTGAATGGACCGAGCGATCGTACGATCCTCGTTAGAAATACCGTTGGCCATTGAAGAAGCCAGGTTTCCAGCTACCTCCAGTGTTCTCCGACTCTTTGATCAACTCGCGAATGGACTTAAATAATCGATCGAGGAAACCGATGTTCAAAGAGTGCTTTCGAGCACTCTGATTTCGAGGAATCAACGAAATCGAGTGCAAACTCGTCTCGGACAATGTTCTTGTTTATAAATCGGTGAACAAACGCAGATAGTGATCGCGGATTTACATTGACCGTCGCGATTGAAGAGCAAGCACGTCTGTTAAATATCGTCTTCGATCACCATTATCGAGCATCCACGGCCAGACGGTATTTTCCTTCGCGACGAATCAAAGGACAAACCCAAACAGTGATCACAGAGGCACATATTTGCTCCGTGAAGCAGCCTCCTCTATCGAGGAACGTGTCCAATTACCATTATCAAAGACTCACGTCCGAACGCTGTTTTTCTTCCCGATGAATCGGCGCAGCGACCCAAACAGCCGCAGCAAGATCGTATTTGCTTCTTAAATCATCTCTATAAATTCCCGAGCCAGATCCCCCCGACGTTTCCGATCAACGATATCGATTCAACGACTCGGCTCGACATTGCGTTCTTCGCGGTCGATCAACGGCCAGACCCAAACAGAGAGACCAGCAGATTAAACCTGCCGCTCGAACAGCCGTCCTGTTCGAAAGCTAGCTTCTCGTCAGACAGATCGATCGCTAACGTCTCCATACCGAGTCCATAGATACGCTCTTAAGATCTCTGAACGTGCTCGAAAAACGTAGCTTGTTCTCCGTCGTGTTCTCCGATCTGAGATTCCCAAAGTCGGCGATTAATCGAGAGAGATGACAGCGTGATGGTGGAGGCGCGGTGCCGGTGCTTCCTGTGAGCATGGGGTAGAAATGTACCCCGGAAGGTCAGCATGGACCCGGGGCGTCCTGGCCCTCGGAGTAGGGGCCCTGTTTCTGCTGGGATGGCGGATCGACACGGCCGGCGACGCGTTGTCTGCGTCCACGCCGATCGATTCGGACAGGAACTATTTCAGCGTGGCTGTCGCGTCGTCTCGATCGAGCAGTCGGCACGACGACCACGGGAAAAAAGAAGAACGGCCGAGCGACGGACAGGGAATCGAGAGGCAAGATCGACAGGCTTCCAGGCGGGATTATTCAGCTGGCGGCCAAGAAACGCGGACCCCGAGCGACGTCCATTGGAATGCCAAACCTGACGGGGAACATGGGGCCAGTTATTCGGAGGAAATCTCGCTTCCGTCGCGACCTCTTAGTTGGAACGCTGGTTCCGGGAACTATTTCGAAGGAAGTTCACTTCCGACAGATGCAGGAGATGAGGATCGATCGGTGACTGGTTTCCTGGAATCCAAGGATTTTAACGACGATAATCACGATACATCGAAGAATCGTTTCGTGCATGCACCACTTTCGTCTGTACGAAATTCCGAGAACGAGATAGGTGGAAGTTTCTCAACGGATAAATCCTTTCCGACTGTTCGTGACTGGAGGAACAACGAGGAAGATAGCTAGGAGGAATCGGTGAATCATTTGTTTGCATCGCGGAGTGAGAAGGAGGATAAAAGCAAGGTGGATAATCGCGTGTCGACGTATCATTCGATGGAAAATCCACTTCCGTCGTGGGGCCCGGTGGGAAATGATGCAGCAGAAACTGAAATTAATCGTGCATCGACAAGTGATTTGAGAAAAAGTTCGTTTATGTCACGGGACCTCGGGAAGAAGGATGACGAGGCTAACGGTGGATCGAAGGGTTATTCGATCGAGTCGAGATCCTTTTCGTTATTAAATACCGAGCGTAACAACGACGAATCGAAGAGTTACGCGACAGGCAGGTCGCTTCCGTCATGGGATCCCGGGGAAAAAGATAGAACGCCAGACGAACCTGATGGCGGTTCAACAGACTATTCATCGGGAAACTCTGTTCCCTTATTAACCGGCAGAAGAAACGATTACCCGGATAACGAGAATAACATCGCGTCGTTAAGATATTCAACGGGCGAATTCCTTCTGCCGATTAGTCGCGGAGAAAACGTGGAAGGTAATCACGGGCTGAAAAATCCGAAAGCTCTCGTAGAAAATGGAAACGACCGCGGACGTAGCAGCGGTACATCCGGCAGCTCGTTCTCATCGCGAACCATCCGCGTAGCGGATAACACGGCGAGTAGTAGAGGTGATCGAAAATCGGTCGATTATTGGGGAGAAAAATCGCCTCCATCATTGAATCGCGAGAAAAGCGATCGTTCGCGCGATTATAGACGTACTGGATCCCTGAAGGAAAACTCGCGGCGGCCGTCGGGCCGCGGAAAGATCGATCTCGCAGGAAATAACCGTGAATCGAGGCCGAGTTCAATTACGAAGAAAAACGAGAGTTATCGGAGGGAAAACCCGCGGCGGCGGCGGAGTCCTGAAAAGATCGAGCTTATAGAAAATAACTACGGGTCGATGAAGGGTCCAATTACAAAGAGGAGCGATCTCGCGTCGTTCGATGATCCAAATAGACGAGCGGACGATGATGAGGCGAATTATACGGTGTTTAGGAGCGAGCAGGCCGCCGGTGCCGGGGAGCAGGATGAAAGTCGGTTTTCGAAGGATGACGAAGAGACCCGCGACGCGTTGAATGGCCGGGCAGCCGGTGAAAGGAGCGACGTTAAAGAGAATTTGTCGCGCCGAGTGAATGGGCAATCGATGAATGAAGTCGGGAAGAGTTTGGGGCGAAGTCGCTACTCCGACGCGGCCGGCAGCCTCTCGCTAACCTTACGCCACGGACTCGGTGAAAACGATGACGAAACGCAGAGGCTGGCGAAAATGGAAAGTGTGTACCCGGATAGAGGTAAATCGAATCGCGAGACCTCTAAGTCCGCCATCCGACGCAGATTGCTGGCCTATAATTTATCATCGGCTTCCACGTCGGTCCCGAGGAGTCGGGCCAGCTCGGACATAAATAACGGGGATCCTCGTCACCGAAATCACCGATCAATCTCGATCAACGCCGGGATCGAGAGGAAGCCGAACGTCGGATTCCTGGACGAGATCCTCGGCGATTTCCATAATTCCGACCGGCCAGCCAACCAAGAAGGATATAAACGAGGCGAGGAATCGATCCACGGATCGGTCGATCCCCCTGCAGCCACGCGCGTTCTCGCCGGAATGCAGAGGGACCCTGTGCTTTTTTCTCCCCGGGATCACGACTCGGCTCGATCTTCCGCCAAGACGTCCCAGCCATTCAGAAGCCGTAAAGGTCGAGCCGCGGAACGGGATCGCGGGAACATCCTTGGCAGAGGAGCAACCGAGGCGAGATCTCCTCGTCGATCGCCTCAGGCTTCTGATCCTTACGTGGATTTTCGTGGGATCCACAAAACTCTCGTCCAGAGGACTTTCGATGGATACCAGCTGACGGATCGTGAAAATACCTTGGATCCTCGCGAAGACTCGTACTATCTCGACCAGGAGATAACAAAGGTGACCGATAAGCCGAACCCAACTTTCGAAGAGTCAGACGGTGACAGAGGATTTGAAGGTGAGATGTTCCATGTGAATGTGCGACGACTGAAGGATAAAGAAAGGGTTGTGAGTGACGAGAAAGTGTCGGGACGATTAAACGCTGGAAAATTCGGATCAAAGATGGGTTTAAGAAGCGAGGAACCACGTGACGTGTCTTCGAGTTTTGGAGGATCAAAGACTGTATCGTTTGGATCTTTGGATGCGATGTTAGGTTCTAAGGAGATTGAGAAACGAGAATCTTCGATGATTGGCGAGTTCGAAGTGAAAGCGGAAGATAAGAGTCTGTCTTCGTTGTTCTTTGGAAATGCTGATTACAATCGTGAGAAGCGACTTCGTGTTCGACGGAAGAGATACACGAATTACTATTCGCCACAGTCAGTCACCCCTATGGCATACGTGCACATCCAGCCGGCGTATCCGGTACCAGCGGCCCCAGCCCCGAACCGGAAGTGCGTACAGTGCATGGTTGTTTACAAGCCGTGTGCTTCGCCACCTAGGCCACCGATCAGGCCTGCTCTTCCGACGCATAAGTACCAAGAGCTCGCGTCAAAATGGCACGGACTTAAATACGGTAAGTGGCCAGCAACGGGTCTATGGGGAATTTTCATTTTTATAGAAACTTTTCATTCCTGTCGCTATCCGAAAGTTTTTAACCGAATTAAAATATTTTTTTATTCTTTTCGTTCCTTAGTGTTAATATAGGTTTACTTGTTAACCCTCAGTCGCGATTTAATCAGATTCTAAAGATCGATATTAATTAATATATGAAATTTAAAATTACTCAACGATACGTGGGATATCGTTTTAAAAATCTTGTCGATTTTATAGAATAAAGAATTACTGTTTTTTTCTAATGAAAATATCCTCGAGTGCAAAGGATTAATATAGGTTTTAATTATTCTATCTCTTTGTCGATACGCAAATTTGCGTTTAGAATTGTTTAATATTCATTGATGTATTAATTGAAAATTTATGCTGAAGAATATACGCGAAGGAAAAGATTAAATAACGGGAAAAGAACGGGAACTACGTGGAAATATTCATTTTATCTCTTTTCCCGTTTATTCAAAGTATTGGAAGGAAAAGATTTATGGTGTTTGAGTATAGCTGGAGTACAGTTTGTAATGTCGTCTCTTAAAGAGACGATGGTGTTTGAAAGAAATACCGAGAGATATCGGTAAATGTTAAACACGTTTTGTTACACTCAAGTGTGCGAATTTGAGTTAGGCTACTTATTTAGTGAGATAAAAATTGTCATTCTCCAAATTAAGATATATTCTACTTAAATTCCTCACGAATTTATTGATTTAACTTCTTGATCTGCTAGTAATTAAATTAATCGATTTATCAAAGAATTATTAATACACAAAAAATTGACCAACTCAAATTACTATTTAAAATCCGATTAAAACTTATATAAACAAAATTACTAAAATTCTTCTTTTATTATTTTTAACCTCGCCACTGACACATTTTTGATTGTTTAATTATAATTTCTCTAATAAACAAATATCTACAACCCTCTTCGTCACAGATATATAGCTGGTATAGCTTTCAATTTGCATATAAGTCTTGTTTTTAAAACTCGAGAGAAATTAAAAACGGACGAAGCGAAGTAGCAACCGAAATCGCGTCCTCCTCGAAAGAAGCTAACGAAAAGTGAGCAAAAACGGTTACAAGCAAAGCGTTATTAAACAATTCCGAAGCATCAGCTTCTTCACCTGCAGCGAGGACTATGCAACAACGTTAAGTCATATCAGGCAGACTAATCATCCCTCCTCGAGAACGAAACCGCAAGAAAATCCTCGTGACCGAACCGCGGAAGTCTCTGTTGTACCGCCGCAGCTAAGCGAACCTTAATTACGCTTTTTCCTACGTTCATGGGGGTCGCGAAATTCGTTGAACGTATAAAACGTCGCTAGAGCATATCCCCCGGCGTTGATTGCAATTTATCGCTGCACCGTTTATTCCTAGAAAAAGCGCGTCGACGAAACATCGTCCGGTTAATGAGCCGCGTTCGAGGATCCTCAAGTTCGCCGCGAGGGTCGAAGGTCGAATCTCTGGCCGACCTAACACGACCGACCGGGATTCGATCGACTTCCGTTTTCTCGTCTATCGACCGAGGGTTATGGCTCCCTTCGATGGTTCACGAGGTTTTACAGAGGTTATCCAGGGTTTTCTGATTTTAGAGACTTTCGACGAGATATTGGGGTCTTCGGGGTTAAGTATATTTTGGCATGGAATGGGATAATTCGCGAAGAATTTCGTGTAGGGTTTCTACAGGACTTTGATTCGATTTTTAGTGGGAGTTTTTATTGGAATTTTTGGTATTAAATGGAGTTAATTGCGTTGTGAAACGGAAAGGGATAATTCGCGAAAAATTTCGTGTAGGGTTTATACAGGACATTAATTCGATTTTTGGTGGGAGTTTGTATTGAAATTTATGGTGTTAATTGGAGTTAATCACGTTGAGAAACGGAAAAGGATAATTTGCGAAAAATAGGTCTAGAGATTTTACAGTACTTTGATTCGATTTTTGGTGGGAGTTTGTATTGAAATTTATGGTGTTAAGTGGAGTTAATTCCGTTGTTAAACGGAAAGGGATAATTTGCGAAAAATGGGTCTAGAGTTTTTAGAGCACTTTGATTCGATTTTTGATGAGAGTTTTTATTGGAATTTTTGGTATTAAATGGAGTTAATCCCGTTGTGAAATAGAAAAGGGATAATTCGCGAAAAGTGGGGTTGTTAGAGTATTTTAATTTGAT
>NIJG01000127.1:134128-152736 GCA_002201625.1 Euglossa dilemma | reverse complement strand
TAAAAATTGAGAAGATTCAATTTTTAATTTTAATTAAAAAATTAAGAATATTCGAACCTCGATTTTAATTTTAATTCGTGTATAGAAATTTGCCATTTTTCTTATATTTATTTTTATAATATGGAAAGGAAAATAGCGTTCTTTACACTTTGAGGAAGGGTAGAATTAATTTTACAACGCGTTTAAGAATTAATAAAAAGAGTGTCGAGTGATGCAAATTTTATATTGACTTCTTAGAATTTATGTTCTTTTAATGCATGAAAGCAGGAAGGGAAAATGAAATGTTATAGCTCTTTGGAATTTATTTAATACTTAAAAGACTCTTATGCAATGTTTGCATTGGGTAAAAATGTTAGAGTATCAAACACATTTTATTTGTATACCCATTTCAGGCTTCACGTTTGTTATGTTATCTCTTCTCAATTGGTATGGATAGTGTTTGTTAGAATATACGAAGGTCATTCGATAAAACGTTCGTTTAATAGCATACGACCTCGTAAATACCAAAAGGATTTAATTGATTTGTAGTAACAGGTCTGATATAAAATATGTAAATATAGTAACCGCGAGGAACTAATAGTTTAAAAAAAACCCGAAAGGTGAACATATTAATATATATGCACACACGTGTGCAATAACACTCGATAAATTGTATGACATTTCTATCGTAAGCTTACCTACAAGACCATAATAAAGTCGACAAATAATTCGCGAAGATATAAAATATTTATAGTATAAAAATATTCCAACGTGTGCTAATATAATATAGATATTAATATTTATTCGAATTCCATTTCGCTGCGATATCTTTAAATTAATGCCCCATGCTATGAAGTAATTTCCACTTGACATTCGCGTGAATGGTATATCATATTTTTATAATATTTCCGTAAATTTTTTCATATTGAAAATATGTAACAACGAGAAAATAAAAATAATTATATCCAACACGTTATTAATTCTAATATGGAAAAAATAAGAACATATATATGTCTTAAATTAATAACGACAGTGATAGAAAATATATGAAAAAAATAATAAAATAAAATACCTAGAAAATAAAAATAACTATACTTTCTAAATTATTAATTATGCTAATACAATTAGTAGCAAAAATTCAGAAGAACGAGAAAATAATAGCATCCATGTTCTCTAAACTATTAATTATATCGATCAGGCATTATATATCAAAATTTATGGTATCAAACAAAACTAATTCATGATATAACTGTACCTATGAATACTAATCGATGCTCGAGCAATGAATTCATTCAGCTGCCTACGGGAGTACGCGTTGAACTTGACTCCATCACTAAGAACGAACGATGAATCAATGTCTCAGCGTGCTCGCTCTATTCAGGAAACGAGCGTTTCTCAATGATACGAACCAGAGTTTGCATCAATGAAATGCAATAGGAAACGGAAAAGTCGTTGGCAGCATACCGATTAATTTATGTAATTGTTACACGCTCATCATTGGACACTCGAAGTTGCTTCTGCTGCTAAACAGCAAACACTGTGTTCTCGATTCTCAAATAGACATTGTAACAAATTAATTTTTAATCTATTACTTGCTCGAATATTTAATTAAACTAACTAGGATACTAGAGAAAAACTTATATTACATATTTGTACTTAGATATATTTTTTTATATTTTTTGCTATAATAAAAATAAACATTCGCATCTGTAAAGCTTGCATCTATAGTAATATATAGTAGCTATATATTATTAATAATAATATTAATTACAACAAAAATTAACATTAATTTTGTTAAACTCGATTTCAAGTATTTACAGTAACTGAAATTGTACATTACTATTTCACGTGCCTAAAATAGTAATAGTTATTTCTAAAAGTTCCTAGATTATAATTCTAAAATTTTTTCTGCTTTTCCTACGCTCGTTTTCTCCATATTTCCAATCGTTTAAAATATTTCGCGATTTTTCCGAATAGCCTAATAAATAACCGAATATTTTTTACCAACCACAGTCATTGTTTAAGGTATTTTCACGCTGTAAGCACTCGGCTAACTTTTTGCTCGCGTGGCACGAACACCAGCACGGATTCCCATTAATTACGTCACGAATGCGGTTAATGACCGGTATCAATCACAAGAACGTACAACATAATCGAATCGAACGCGATTCTCAGCGATCGTGCGTGGAAATGCTCGTTCCTGGTGGCCTCGCTGGGGATCTTTAATTAACGCCATCCCCATCAGCCGATATTAATTAAATTTTTCACTTGGCTCGCGTCGACTGCGCCATCAATTACGACGAAACTATCTTTTTTCCCTTTTTTATTTATTTATACATTGCATAATTTATAAAAAGACACTGAATACTTTTTCTCATAACACAAGTGAATCTTCGTTCTGAATTCATAGACTCCCTTTATGGGATTATCAGATTTTATCTGGTAATTTGTGATTAATATCATACTCAACATGGTATGGTGGCTTTTCATAGACTTTTTTTTTATCCTGTCAGCGTAAAACCTGTCTTCGTTTAAATAAAAGTGTAAGAACGTTAGATCTTTCTTCTCGCGTTTCACGTATAATATTTTAATCGGGTAACTTGGATTATATATAAAAATTTGATACTTAGTTTATCTTTTAATGAATTTTTACAATTTTTATCGATACTTATTGAACCCATAAGGTCAACGAAAATCTTACTACTAATCTTCAATTTAAAGATTAAATATCTTTCAGTTATATCATGCTAAATTTAAAAATACTAACATTTCTCGCATTACAAAATCAAAATACCACAATCTAACCCTAGAATTCCGATCTTTAAACTTTTATCACTGATTATTCCTAACCCTACCATTTTCAAAAATTATTCCATCATCATTAAAAAAATAAAAAAAATGATAACCACCGGCAAACCTTTATTTACTTACAATACGATATTTAATCCCAAGTTTTGATACCTATTCGACGAATTACACGGGATTTGCACGATTCACCTAACAAATTACAGGTCGATGGAATATCCCTGGCGATACGATACGACAGTGTATCTATCCGACTATCCTTGCGCACATATTTTTGCGATATTATCTCGCGACAGATACGGCGATCGATGCGACTATTTACCGTGCACGATGCACGGTTCCCGATCTTCCTGCCATACACAGATTCGAGATGCTATCTCGTAATAGATATTGAAATTGACGTCGTTATTTGCACAGTATGATACAAAGAAGCTGTGCACGTGTTGCATCGGTATCTGTAATTAAACTCGTGCTGCTCGGTTTGGCCGATTAAAATTCGCAAAACTGGCTGATAAGAGCGCAAACACAGGGTATCTGTGCGTATGTGCATTTTCGAGGGATGAAACATCGAACGGGCAATTACTCGCGACCACAATTACTGACTGGTAATATATCATCGGCGAAGGCAGGGTCGTTTCTTATATTCTAATTACGAAGCTGGCGGATGATGCATCGAACGTTTATTAGAAATCTTTGTCCCGATTTAACGAGTTATTACGCGACCCGGGTACAGGTGTTCGCGATAGGTGACTATCGCGGTGCCTCGTTATCGTCGGTATTGTTACTAGATAGGGATTTTTTTTCACCGTGGAGTGGTCGAGAACAATAAACGTATTGGTTCAACGAGATTTCTGTTTTTCTTGGAAACGCGGTACGTGACAAAGCAGTGTACATACTGTTATGATCTTCAATTTCTTTTTCAAATAACTTCAAGACTGTATATTATATTTAGAAAAAAAAGAGAGAAGAATTTTATTTACATATGTGTGACAAATAAAAATAAAACGGTAGGAGAAGATATTATCCTGTGAATATTTTTTTAAATGAAACAAATATCGAGATTTATTTATTAACACCTTAATGCACAAATCTTCTTTTAAAATATAGCGTCCAAAAATTTTTGTAATAATTCATATTCTGTTGTAACGTGTTTGTTGAAATAGGAAATGTACAAGGGAGAGAAAAATAACGAGTTATTTTATTTGAAATATTAAAACTTCCTTTCTTTATTTTTCAATTAATAGAATAATCGTGTCAATTATATCTGTGACTGTCACGTGTATAAAAATTGTAGCCCTAATTTTTTATGCAGATCAGTCATATTTGTGTTAAGGGAACGCAAACTGTTGTTAATATTTTTCTACGCTATATCAAGAAAGGAATATTTTATATGAATACATATATATTCTTATAGAGCAAGAATATAAACTGTGATTAATCTTCCTCTTATTTTATCAAGTCATGTGTTTTGTCAATTATATTGCAAAATTGTGGTGTTCATTTTTAAAGGTTTCCGCGTATTATAAGTAGATAATAATTATTATATATTATTAATTACTACATAATTATATTATTCCTGGGCCATTATATAACTTAATGAATTATCATTTTGCCTATTTACCGTCGAATCGAGTTTATTTCTTATTACAGCTTATTACCAGACCTTATTACACTGTTATAGTTTATTACCAATTCTATATAGAAAGTATTATCGGTAATCCCAATAATCAGCGATACCGAACAAATGGCGATAGCTTGCCAACATTCCTAATTAAGCTAAATGATGATAAGTTATTAGCATTATACCACCTCGTTATCGTAATATTGTCGTGGTTAATAAAACATTGAGCACTAATTTTCCTTTAATACGATTTATAGTGGGCATTTATCTCACGTGTGATTAATCATATGGCCAATAATCCAAACACATTATCCTACGTATATTACTATGTCAGTAGATTATATTTGGAAGATGCTCTAAATAATCCAATTGAAATAAAATAAATAAATTAAGAAATAAGAAATAAGAAATAAATTTACCTTAACACTAAATTTTCCTGAATCACCAATCTCGAATTTTTAATTAAAAATTCTGATTCATTAAGATTCTTATACAAATTCTCGTCACTCCTATAATCAATCTTTTAACCCTTTTACAACCAAATTATCTAACAAAAAGTGATAAAAATTCCTCAGATTTCTTCAATCCTGATTTAATAAATATCAATGACCAATCGTGGTAAAAATTACGAAGAAGTTAATATTTCCAAAAATACGATTATACACAGCTTTACACAAGCTCGGTGTTTTAATAGTACGTCAATGGAATGGAAATTTCAATGGAAATCGGTAATAACCATAACAATTAAGGGGTTAATATACGTCTTCTTATATTCTTTTTTTCTGCAATCCATAAAAACGATTAATCGCGATAGATTTAATAGAAACGCTGTCCCTGCAAGCTCCAAATTAGGCAAGACAAGGTCGACTTAGAATACGCGGCAGGATTCTGAAAAGAAAACACAACTTTTACCACTTACTCGTCGAAATTTCCAGATCGATTGGACGGAATAACGAAACGACTTGGCCGATTATTTCCATAAAGGCTTGTTATAATTTCTAACAGGTACCAGAACCGTCTGAGTCGGGCCTCGGTGCAAGAAGATGGCCACGAGGCCGCGCGAGGATTCGCAATCCCGGCCATTCGTGTCAGGGTGGTCATCCACGTGTACTGGCCTTCAGGGAAGACCTCGTAACGTGCTCTTTATTAGCGCACGCAGTGCACACGTTTATTAACATTCCGATCGGCGACGATGTAACTTGTCGATACGAGGATGCACTGATGATCCGACCGAGTACAGAGTTTTATGTCTCTTGCTTATTAATGGCGACGAGAGGTGAATCGTTGAACATTGATTGAACACTGGTTCACTACTGCGCGACGGTTTTTCCTTGTCAAATAGGTTTTTAGGGAAAATTGGTTTTTAATATCATTCCATCGACATTCCTGGATCCTATCGTCTATTAGATATTTGGGTATCTAGTTATTTAGATATTTTATTGCTAACCGAGAATGAGATAATGGTACTCTACTGTTATTTTGGTTAAATTTAAGAAAAATTGTTTTCTAATATTTTTGTAACGTTTATTGGCATTCCTGGATTCTATTGTTTATTCTATGTTTGAGTATTTGGTTTCGAGTGAAATGTTTTTGCTAATAACGAATGAATAGGTCATAGTACTTTATTGTTATTTTGGTAACTTTGAAGAGGAATTGTTTTCTAATATTTTTTAATGTTTACTAGCATTCCTAGACCCCACTGTCTAATAAATATTTGAGTGTTTAAACGGAATAATAAATTTTTGTGCTAATAGAGGATGTACAGGTGACAGATGATATTTTTGAATATTCATTAATAGATTTGAAGATTTATTTAGATATTTACGAGCAAAGTAATATAAAAATACGAATGAATAAGGAAGAATCAACGTTATTCTTTATTTCAAGATTTTCCAAATATAAAAATTCCACAATTTTTTATTTCGTCGCATCGAAGAATCCTTATTTTTACCATAACAATGCTTCCAAAGTGAAATAAATTTCAAGTAACCTCCATCGTTGTTTCGAATAAATTTCGAATGATTCTGCAAACAACTGTTTATAAAGAACGAAGTAGAAGGCAGAAACAAATAAAATTGCCTATTCCAACAATAGAATTATACAAAGGTATAAAAAGCCACGAAGATAACGGCAACACCCATTTATTATTGTTCATTAAATATAAGTTCTCAATCTGCGACATCGCTGAGAAAATTTTCTTTTCTACCAGTCGTGCTACCGTTTAATCTCGGAATACAGGGGTCATCGACTTTTATGGGAATAAGTATAGCGCTTATGACAGGTTTATGACAAAGGACATCTTCCTTTGCTCTTGCAGGGCAGCGAGGATGCGAGCTTAAGGCATACCCAATGCATATTTATATTAAACATTAACCTGTCGTACCGGTAGTTAGCGGCAAGCACTTTAAAAATGGTGGCCACTTGGATGCCGACCCTTGCCGTAATGTATAAATTACGTAACGTATACACGTATAAATTACCACTTGACACAAAAATCCGCAGATAATACGTGGTATTAATAACGTAGCAAACACGAAGCAAATTTCATTGATAAGGTGCTTCAGTTCGCGGAGAAGCAGATGACTCGCAAGACTTTTCCCTTTAATAATATACTTGCAATGGTATTTCATTTTACCATTTCCCTCGATCTCTCGCGAGATAAATATTTTCCACCCGTTTCTTTTTCCCTTCGGAAAATCTTCGCGGAAAATTCCTAATCGTCCTGTGAATTCTACCGATCGATTTATCCTTTTTTGCCAGGTCGTTAGCCATTCGAAAACTGCACGAATTACACGGTCGCGACTGGACGTTGTTATTTAGAATCGCTTATATTATTTCCCTGAAAAACCCACGTTATTTTCCTCGTAAAATTTTATTAACGATTACACGCTGCCGCTAAAGATTAGCATTTGAAATCGCCGTGTTAAAAATAAGTGTTAAAAATCATCCGGCACTACGACATTCGTCTGGCAACTATCATATAATTACCCGTAGTTGCAGAGATGCGGAGGAAAAAGTAATGGCGTCTAGACGCCATACTTAAACAAGCATTTTTTTTTCCTGATCCACACTGGCTTCGTTGCTTTTTCTGTTATTCGTGCCTGGCAACCTTTAATTTCCGAACTGCACTCGTGTGTACACGAATATAACAAGGAAAGGCGAGCTAATTGTCGAGTGAAGAACGGAATTATATCTCGGTACGCGGCAACGTTTCATTTGCAATTGGTAAAAACTGCGAGAAATAACGGATAATCGTGGTTTATGAATTATTTTTTGGAAGGTACGATAAGTTTTTCATTTATCCTCGAATCGGTTACTCGAAGGAGGCAATTTAAAGCGCAAATGTTTGCAAAGAAATAAACGTTTTTTAGTAATAGAATCGGGATACTATTATGAACTATTACAAGGCAGATTTCCTCAGCTGCATTCACTCTTCGTGCTCCCTAATCATTCTGTTTACGCTTTCCAATCATTTTACCCTCACCATCGTCGTATCAACACGCCAACTTGCATTTGCTCGATCTTCGCGCCTATCAAATTCAAACACCATTAATAACCAACAACTAAATAAGCGGATAGACAAGTAACTAATTATTCAACGACAAATAATCGGCGGCGTTAACCTCTGATACCATTTCTGTAGCGGATTAAAACGGCTTATCATTTAAATCTATCAATGATTAATATTAATCTTCGTTAATTCACAATTATTACCAGTTTTACGCTACTTGGAAGAAGCTTATTATTTTAATCTCATTATCTCGTTATAATCTTATAATTTCAATACGCCAATAATCAATATTGACTTCTATTACCATTTGTACTCGTTATAAAAAACAACTTCCCATTTTAATTCACCATAATCAGTATTAAACTCCATTATCATTCATGCATAACATTACAAGAAAATCTCATAATTTGAATCATCTAATAATCAGTATTAATTTATATAAAACATGCTTTCCATTTCAATTCTGTATAATGTATATTAATTTTCATTATCATTCCCACAATATATAAAAAAATCTTTCAATTTCAATCTTATCGATCTTCGTTACCATTTCCGAAGTACACAAAAATCTCACAATTCTTTAAATAATAATAATCGATATTAATCTTTATTATCCGCATATATATGAGAGAATCCCACACTTTCGATGCCTAAATGGCCAATATCAATGATCATTATCGTTCTCACGAATTCGATAAAAATCTCTCGCCATTTCAATCGGCCAATAATCGATATTAATCTTCATTATCACCCTGTGTTGCATAAAGAAACCCCGGTATTTAAATCACCGATAATTAATGCTAACCTTCGTTATCACCCCGCGATACATAAACAAGAATTATCATTTAAATCCGCCGATAATCAATGTTAATCATTGTTACCGTTTTCGCGATACATAAAGCAGGTTTACCATTACGATCGCCGAATAATCGGTATTAACTTCCGTTACCATTGCCGCGATACATAAAGAAGCCTTACCAGCTCGGTCCATGTATAATTCTACCAACGTTCACACCAACGAACGGGCCCGTCAGGTCGTCAAAGCATCGCACGAGGACAACGACGATAAGCTTAATTTACAACGATATTACAACACCCTTTACCCCATCTCCGGCCCCGCCGCTGCTATTTACTCTTATTTCACGCCGTAACTCATCTCTGGTTTGCTCAAACACGTATATGCACACGCACACGTGGATCAAAGGTCCGCTTCGCTCGCGTTCTTCCATCTTCAGCGAGTATTTCAACGCTTCCTGCTGTTACCTTTTCAGCGAGACTCGCCCCTTTTCACAGTA
Source organism: Euglossa dilemma (assembly GCA_002201625.1). NCBI lineage: Eukaryota > Metazoa > Arthropoda > Insecta > Hymenoptera > Apidae > Euglossa > Euglossa dilemma. Next base: position 143,525 of record NIJG01000127.1, on the reverse strand, counting down.
CAGGTACAACGGCACTTTTGTAAAAATTCTGATTTACGGTTTGATTAACCGGTTTTAGGAAATGGCGGAAATGACGCGCGAAACGAGTGTCTGCTTCCGCTGGAGGATTCGGAGCTGGTCGTGGATTGGATTGGATTTAAGTGGATCAGTTGTGAGAAATTTGTGGTTTTGTGGTACAGGTAGCCCTCCTACAACACGGTTTCCCTATAACACGATTCATAAATTGCGAGAACTATCTTACAACACGACATCCTATAACACGTTTCCGCTATAACACGATTCATAAATTGCGAGGATTTCCTACAACACGGCGTCCTATAATACGGTTTGCCTCTAACACGATAAGAAAATTGCAAAAAGATTTATACAATACTGTTCTTTTTTAGTCGCGACGTATCATCTTAACCGTTTGAGTCCCAGAGATTTTTGGAAAAAATACAGTCGAAAAACTCAAACATAGCACTCGTTTTATTTTCTGTTGAAAAAGAAACAACTACGTGATATAAGTACATGCGTCACTAAACTTGAGCACGAAGAAGTTTATTAAATTAAAATTACGTTTTATTAAAACAATATTTTTGTCTTTTTTTATTTTGTGTTGTACATACGTTTATATTTTGAATAAAAATATTTTTTACGTAAAATTAAAGAAAAAAATTTCTTTTTAATGTTTTTGAAATGCAATCCCCCTTTTTGTATAGACTCTAGGCCTCATACAACACGGTTTCATACAACACGACATTTTCTAGGAACCTATGTACCGTGTTATAAGAGGGTTACCTGTATTTTAGATTTATCGGTTCGACGGTTTATTTTGTTGAGAATTCACACGGTACTTGGGACCGAATTTACGTATAATAATTAGTCATTAATAATTAATTTTTGAAATAAGTTATTTATGGGTTTCTATTATTGCATATAATGCAATATTTCACGGAAAAATTGCTTTGCTCTAAATAGACCTGCAGTTTGCCACATGAGAACTATATAAAGCTATTTTTCTTTTTAATCAGTCAATCTATATAATTTATGCATCAGAGAACGATAAAATATTTCTATAACGTGAAGAAAAATTGCTAACTACTTATGTACATGTTTTAAAAATTTTATTTTCCAATTTTCTTGACCTTAAGTTAATAGATTATAATTCGTAACTATTTAATTTTACTCGAATCAATAAGAATTAAAAAATAACTCTTTCTAGTCGTAAAGAAGAATCCTTCAACAAACTTTGTAAAATTTATGTTATTAGAAATCTAAGATTGTGTCTTGGAAATTTTCAATTATATTTGAGTACATTTCCTACATCTTATATACAAATTCTTTCCTTCAGAGATTATTTAAGAAGATTAATCTTCTAACGATTAAAAATTTGTCTTTGTAGTAATTTCCATATGTGTTAACGTTCCCCAACGAGGTTGAAAAGTGCATGATTCTATAGAAGCGTATGCTTGCAGGCTTTCTGGTAATAGTATACGTAACGATGATAGTTAGGTATGACGGATAGACTATTTTACGCTCAATCTTACTTGTACAAGCTTGAAAACCTGAATGAAGTTACTAGGAAGAGAATATCGTTTGTACGGAGCGTGTTACGCAACGCGTATTATAAAGGGTGGTCGTGAAAATGGGACACTTGTGAAACATTTCGAGATAAGAGAGGAATTTGTCAGTTTCACGCTGCATTACGACTCTTATCGAATTTTTCATTACTTAAGTATATAAGCCTTATCCAAACGAAGCGTTTCATCAAGCAAATAGAAAACCTCGCTTTAATATTTTGTCAATCAAATTAAAAGAAAAATCCTAAATATAAATTGTAACGTGGAAACAACCTCTATTTCTACCAAACTTTTTTAATCTTCGATAAATCAACAATTTTGATTATTAACGCTTTACACTCGAGAAGCGAATCTCAGTCGCCATTTAATCAGCTTATAAAGATCGATATTAATTAATATATCAAATTTAATATTACCCAACGATGCGTGGAATATTGAAATAAAATAATTCTTAAGTCTTAATTTGCATACGAGATTTCTTATTTACCATTTTGAGTATGTCGTCGACTTTATGGGAAGAAGTGATCGAATTACTATTTTTCTGTAACGAAAAGATCGTCGAGTGCAAAGGGTTAAGAAGCTGAAGATGATAATGAAAATTGTTCTAAACCATGAATCTTTTTCGAAAATTATTTTACTTCTTTTTTACTTTACTTCTTTTTGTGAGTGTTATAAACCCTCTAAACCTTGGGTTCTACTTTTTAAACACCCTCTATAGTTATCGCGAGATGTGTTAAAAAAATACAACGATCCAGTTCTACAATCAGTTAAGTGCATCGAATAGTGTTAAAGAATCTTTTCAGCTCGTGGCTGTTCACAATGAGGCATCGTTTTAACTGAGAAGAAAGATGGAAAGATCTCTCGCAGAATGCAAGACGGTAATTCAGTGTATGATATATCGTCGGAACAACCTTGCCACGTGTTAAGACTGTAATGTTGAATCAACGATTGTACAGGCGGCAAGAATAACATCTGTTCCCATATGGTTTCCGCGTGGTAGATGATTACGCTAATGCACGATTAACCCGGTGAAAATGCAATTTATCATGCTTTCGCTGGAATATCGAATCGAAGTTCGTCGGCTCATTAGCAATTCAATCGAATCCATTCCGTTCGCGCGTGTATCATTTCACCATGGTGACAGCTGTTATTTGTTTTACCCGTGAAATAATGCCTGCGAAGCTTGTTCGATGAAGTTGTACTCGCCTTGTTAGTCGTTTCCATGAGACGTTAGATAGACTATACTGGAGATAGAAAGAGGAAACATGCACGTATATGTATACGTGTTTGGAAGCAGGTATTGAATATGGACAGACTCAGTGTGAGGATTCCTGCTTCAGGATGAAATCGCCTGTTTGAAGTGGTATTTGTTGTTGGGAAATTTTTAGAGAATTCTCGGTTAGATGGTTAGATCGACTGGAAACTAATCGTAGATCTCGTAGATATACGATAGATCGCTGAAAGAGATTTTATCTGGTCTATTTTTGGATCGGTATTGCGAATGAAATTTAACGAGTTAAATTAGAGTTTGCGTAAAATAATTGGTAGAAAAAGAGAACGCGATATTAATTTATGTAATTAGAAATTTAGTGCAATGATCGTTATTATCGTTGAGATTTTGTTGGTAAATCCTCGACGAATTTCTCGAAAGCTGCAAAATTCGTCTTTTCTAGACGTAAACCCTCTCGATCAATCTCTTCAGCATGCGACGCAAACAAATCCAATCGTATACCCTTTCCTAACGAGACACCAAACGAATTCTGTCGACGAATCGATGGGCAGACGAAGCGAAAATAGCTTCGTCGAGCTATTTATGCAAGAATGACTGCAACGTAAAAAAGTATCAAAGCAACGACGACGACGATTAGACAGAAACCATCACGACTCGAGAGAACGATAGTTACTCGAGTGAAAGATAGTCAGACGTGCACGAAAGTCGTGCAATTAGGAAAAAATAGCAGGAAGAGGATGCCACGAGGTTCACAGACCAGACTAGTTACCTTGAAATTAAACAGAAATATAAAAATACAATTTACTCCGTAAATTATTACATTAAAATATTAGATTACATTTACAGTAATTAGAAACAATCAGAATTATTACATGAAAAGACGTAATTTCATTCACTTTTATTTTTATTAAATATTTTAAAATATTAACCCTGTCAATATCGACTAAAGAAGTTAAACATAACGAAAACCTGAGCGAAAAATGAATTTTAAATAGCTATTATAAAATTTAAAACTAAGATATATAAAAAAATAAATTAACAATTGAGTTATCACAAAATTTCACAATACAAAAAAAATTCTAAAAGTATCCTAGATTCCAAAATACTAACAATTCAGAATTCAATTATCTGAATCAAAATACGGACATACATATAGCGATATATCATAGACAAAACCGGTTTCCAAAAAATGATCCACGAAATTTCAAACTTGACCGTATATCAAATGAAATATCAAAATACCTGTAAAAACCGTTTCAAACTTTCGCGCTTGGAAAAGAAGCTCGAGACGGAAGGGAAGAGGCAGGAATGCCGGAATAAGTATAGTAAACGAGGCGAAAGTTACCGAAGGAGAAAATACTCGTTAGAAGTCGTGAAGGCGAAGTGCGCAACGAGGGAAGAGAAGAGGAAGCGCTTGCTCGAAGGCTGCTCAGAGGCTGCGCTTGTTTCCTTCACTCGCAGGATACAATGCACCCCGTTGCAACGATGCAACGCGCCCGAGGCGGTGCAACGCAACTCGCGGCCGCTTTGAACTGTTCTTGCAGCATGTAGGTATAGTGTGTCTCGCGGTATCTCCGGCAGTCGTGTCCGGCCAAACACGAGGAGGCGAATTTCCTTCCACCGTTTCGTTCCTTGGCATACAACGCGGTATATAACTCGTGGTTCCTCTCTTTATTCAATTCTTGACAGCGGGATCGGGGATCGAGGGAACAGATATTTTATTGCGTATGAGTTGTATACCATGATATACGATTGTATTATTGTGTATTAAAATAATGATAGAGATATGGATTACATATCACGCGGAATTTATTCTAGTAAATGTTATATTATTGTACTTTAATATTACATGAGAATATTATAAGAAATCACATAGTATAAAAGATTAAAAGAAATATATTTTGTAGAATATGTAATATTATAGACGTTATATGTGATATAAAATAATACTATATTATATTGTGTAATAATATAGGAATAAAATAATAGTAAAGTATACAATATTAATATATTTTGCTATGTTGATAGTGATAGTAGTATAACAATGATCAGGCTATTAGTAAAATACTATATGATTGTCCAATTGCATTAATATACATGCAAAAATATATAATATTAATATATTTTGCTATACTGATAGTGATAGTAGTATAACAATGATCAGACTATTAGTAAAATACTATATGATCGTGGAATTGAATTAATATACAAATCAAATGGAACTGAATTAATTTTAATTAAAAATTCTATGAGTTAATGAATAAAATTCCAAAATTCAACTATTTCATGAAAAATATTCGAAAGTCTTTTGAAAGAATTTTGATAGTCTTTTACTAAACTATAAAATTACATTCTCCAAATAAGAGAATGTCAAGCACAACACATCTATTTCTGGCTAACTTCGAGGCCTTACCTATGCATTTACTATCTCCAGAAAAATATAAAGAAACGTTTCGATTAATTTGTCGATTTACTAAAAATAAATTCTAATTACAAGCATCTTCATCAAAAAGAAAACCTAGTACTTGTATCGCGTAAAAAGGAATATTCCGCGAAAAGCGAGCAAAACCGTGCATACTTAATATATTAATATCCACGTGGAGGGTATAATTTCTACTTTCCACTGGACACTGAAAAATTCCCACTTCCCATTTTCCACTTATTCCACTCGCAAATACCCCCAATCTCTGATTCTTCTTACACGTCTGGTAATATCTCGTAACGTACAATTTACACTGGATCTTGAAACCGTTTAAACAACCTGTCGAAAAAAGTGCAGTTTAACCTCGGAAACAACCCTTCGAACATTTTCACTACGACCAATGTAAACCCACAATCCTCGCTCGGACATATCATTTACATCACACCCCTGGCACAAAAACCTTATTTTAATCACATTTTACGATTTAATCTCGGTCATCCGGCGTTCGAGCAAGGCTCTATACACCATAGCGAGAACACAGAAATGGAAAAAGAGTACGATATCATTTTCCACGGACCATTTGCCACAGTACCCCGTTTCTTACCCTGCGTAACACGATCTCTACCCCGTAGGACACAAGGCATTCTCGGAATCGTACTCGCAGCACTGGCATTTATAATTATGTAAATCAGCTTCGATTAAACCGGCGAGTTCGTGTTCTCTCGGTTCTCGTTCCTTCTTTTATCCCTCTTCCGGTGTGTCGCTATTGCTTTTCCCCAAAGAATGAATGGAGACACTCGTTTCGCGATCCCGGGGTGAATTTCGAGCTGGCAACGTCACCGAGATTCGTGGAACGTAACGAGACCGAAGCGCGTGTATCTTAATCGGCTTGTTTATTCCTCCGTGGTCCCCGAGGCACAATGGCGATACACAATGGTCGTGATCGAAGGCAGAGAGAGCAAAGGACTAGAACTAGGAGGCTAACGGTACCCGCGTGCCTGCGAATCTACCTTTTTCTCTCTGACATCCAGCTAGCAGAAGGGCTGGTACTTTATCGTCGCCATTGGAAATTGTACCCTTTGTTCTGGATCGAATTATGCCTGAGTTATGTCACACAGACCCCTCGAGCTTATGTGCGTTTAGGTCCATTCCGATGTGCAGGGTTTCAAGACTCGGGGTTAGGGATCTTCGACCAGGATGAGTTTCTTGTAAGCTGAGGATAGGTTTGAAGAGGTTCCAATGGAAGGTTTGTGGGTGTCTTATGGCAGGCGGGACTAACAATTGGTTTATGTTTGCTCCGTTAAATTGAGATAAGGGAATTTCTTAGAAGTTACCTTGCAAATTTTGCGATATATCGTGTTTTCAAACAAAAGATATACTCTCGAATTGTAATTCCAGATATACACCATTTTGTAAATGATCGTCAAAAATCAATTATCAAATATTCACATCGTGAAACATAGAGATAATCATTCATCTGTATCGTAAGTGTATGACGATAGGAGCTCAGTTAACCGACTGCTGTTAATTTTTTAAATATAATTCTAATTTTATGAATCGTCATCTGTGTTCTTAAATAACTATTTAAATTGTGTAAAGTCACCTAAATTATTGAATATCTTCATTCATACGACATATACACTGTACTCCGATAAAAGATAAATTTTCAGTCAATCATTGTTCATTTTCCAAATATAATAGAGTTCTAGTCCCAGCAATTCATAAAAAATCCTCAACGATCATCCTAAAGGTTTGAAGTCACCTAAATTATCGAATATCTTCAATCACACCAGATATACAGTGTACTCCGATAAAAAATAAACTTTCAGTTAATCACTGTTAATTTTCCAAACATAATAGAGTTCTAATCCCAGTAATTTGTCAAAAATTCTCAATAATCACTCTAAAGGTTCGAAGTCACCTAAATTATCGAATATCTTCAATCACACCACATATACACTGTACTCTAATAAAAAATAAATTATCAGCCAATCACTGTTAATTTTCCAAATATAACAGAGTTCTAATCTCAGCAATTCGTGCAAAATTCTCAACAATCACCCTAAAGGTTTGAAGTCACCTAAATTATCGAATATCTTCAATCACACCACATATACTCTGTACTTCGATAAAACACAAATTTTCTGTCAATCATTGTTCATTTTCCAAATATAACAGAGTTCTAATCCCAGCAATTCGTCAAAAATCCTCAACAATCACCCTAAAGGTTTGAAGTCACCTAACTTATCGAATATCTTCAATTACACCAGATATACAGTGTACTCCGATAGAAAATAAATTTTCAGCCAATCACTGTTAATTTTTGAAATATATAATAGAGTTCTAATCCCAGCAATTCGTCAAAAATCCTCAACAATCACCTAACTTGTGTAAAATCACCTAAATTATCGAATATCTTCAATTACTCCACATAAACACTGTATTCCGATAAAAGACAAATTTTCAGACAATCATTGTTAATTTTCCAAATATAGAGTTCTAATCCCAGCAATTCGTCAAAAATCCTCAACAATCACCCTGAAGGCTCATCCTAATCTACACCAAAACCTCACGATTGATCTTGCATAAACCAAGTTTACAGACCCATCAAAAGACCTCGACGAAAGACTCTGCGAAGCCTCTCATTCCGACGCTCATGCTAAAACTCGCTCGGGACCGTTACACCTCGTTGAGATTGGCACCAAACCAGAAACAGTGCCAGCTACCCGTTTCCATCGCGGATCGAACTCTCGTCCAGGCTCGAGTCGGCTCGTTGAAGCGAATGGCTCGCAACATTTTCAGGCGATTCGTATCCCGGGAAGAGCAAAGATCAGGGAAAAGCATCGCGTCGTTTCGCGGCAAACAAGCGGGGTATCGGCACAGGTCTATCTGGCTATCTGGAAATCCGTTTTCTTCTTTTCACGACCGTCCAGAGATTTCGTGTTTCTTCCTATCTGCTCGTGCACGTAACGACCGATCACGGTCTCGAACACGTCCACGCGGACTCTCGCATCAGATCTGGCTGCACGTGTTATTATTCAATAACAGGTGTAATGCCAGCCAGCACTATGGGCCTCTAATCCAGCTGCGTGCGAGGCAAACAAAACGTAGATGCACCACCGGATACCACGGCCGGGTATTATCTGCATACGTGAGCGTACTGCCAGGCTCTGCCTTGTGTTATGTGGTGTACGTATACAGGGTGTACCAGCTAAGGTGTTGCAAGCTATTTTCTCCGGGATTATTAAAGGGCTGTGCAGCACGAGCACTCGGCGAGTACCGCTGTTTTTTACGCTGCTTTTCGGTGCAACAGAGCTTTTATGGCTGTGAGCATTCGTTGTATGACTTGCAGGAATAATCGCTCTGTTTAATACGAAAAATTCTGTTTCGACACTTCTCCTCCAGGAAATAAACTCTATATGGTTTAACCCTTTGCGGACGAGAAACGAAGATAACGATATATCGAATATAGAGTAAATAATTAAAAACAACGAATCGAGAGAAACTTTCTATATTAACAAATATGTACAACATCGGTGACAATAGTAAAATTATTTTTCGCTGTATTCCAAGAGGTTCTCACTGTAAAAAATAAACAAATTTTCACGTGTATAATGACANAATCGAGAGAAACTTTTTATATTAACAAATATGTACAACATAGGTGATAATAGTAAAATTATTTTTTGCTATATTCCAAGCGGTTCTCACTCTAAAAAATAAACAAATTTTCACGTGTATTATGACATTCGTCCCCAAAGGGTTAAAATTTCGAATTCCATTCACATAACAATGAATTGAATTATAAACGTCATAACTACTTGTTTCTTTCTTTCTTCGTTTAGGGAATGTTAGTATACAATTTTATTCAAATGTTTTACGAGGAATATGCTATTATTTAAATTTAATTTAAATAATAATTTAACCCCTAATTCAGATTTTTACGCGAATTACGTCTCGTAAAGGTAGGAATAAAAATATTATATGGTATTGTTTATTATTCTCTGCACTTTTTTGTTGGAATATTTTGTTATTATATTATTCGAATCTCTAGTGGAAAGAATTTTTTATTTTTATTTATACGTAACGATACAAATGTGTTTGTATTTGTCCATTCCTTTTTTACGTTTTGCACATCTAGGAGATAAAATAAGAGAAAAATAATTTAACAAATTGGTTGCT
>NIJG01000127.1:95406-108707 GCA_002201625.1 Euglossa dilemma | reverse complement strand
CCGTGGTTATAAGAGAATAAAACGATGATTAATTAGCTCTTCCACTAGCTCAGTTTTTCTCTAAATTTTCGAAATAAAGAAGAGAAATACCATCGTGAAATTTCTTGTCCAGGAAATAAATCGTAGGAATTAAATTTAGCCTTCGTGTGCATAATACCGTATCCAATTATAATCGATCACAGAGGGAGGCAAGAAAAATAATGAACCTTCCGATTCCCCAATTCGTAGAGGAATTAAATTTCAATCCGCCCATAATAAAGAAGCTAATCGTAATAAATCATTGTCATCGTGGGATAATCTGGTTGAAAGTAAAGGCGAGATTGCCAAAAACTGTAGGCAAGAGATCGTTCGATGGCAGTGATTATTATTAATGGCCGAGTAAATAATAATCCTCGCGGACGTTTATTTTCCGTGAGGGGCCCGGGCCGGCACTTTTATTACTTTTTAATTAACGGAATACGCGTAATCTCCGATAATGATATTATGGGATTGGGCGAAAAATTGATTAAAATATAATTACTTCCGGCAAAACGAGTTCGTAACGCACGTCGCGGGCTGGACAGCTCGGCGATCGATCGATCGATCGTAACTTAATCGAAACGCAAGCCAGCCCACCTAGACACACTGTCCTTGCGATTGGGATCAATGGCTGATGATGACTCTAATCGTTCCATCTTAATCGATACAAATTTTCCGTATCTGCTCGCCAATCATAATTTCTTTACGCTTGATTGCCTCACTCCTTCATTTTCCCATTTTTCATCCGAATACTTCTCTCCCCGCGTATTTATGCACGTGCACGCCGGTGTGCGTGCACGCACGTTACGCAAACAGGATTACGTTTGTGCACTCCTCGTGCAACGCGAGAAGAAAGTTACATTACTGGTTTTTAACGAAGGGAAATAGCTAAATAGAGAGCCATTTCATATTGAAATTATCTAGTTAGTCAAACGAGCTAATTCACTCGAATTGACACTTATTTAATTATTCCGCATATTTCGATTGATTTTACTTTTATTCGGCCGTGCTGCTTTCAATTAGCCGAGCAACATTTAGCCCGAGCATTCCTAAATGAGATTTTAACTTCTTTCTCCTCGATTCCTTGCGTCAAGTTCCTGTCCCGTGATAAGATCCGTATCACGGTGTCAATCACAGTTCTAACCAATAAGAATCCGTGCCTAATTTCACCGGGTACGTGAGAAAGTTTTAACCCGAATATTATAATCCTTTTCTCTAATTTTCTCTATGATTCGTGTGTATACATTTCTCATTCCTTCTAAATTGTCACATTTGTTTCGTTTAGTTTTGTAAGCGTATCTACCTTTTTAAATTGGCCAAGCTCTGCCACGTCCCCAGTGGGCATATCTCTGCAACAAGAAACTAAATGCCTACTGGCAATCATTTCACGTTAAATGTGTTAACCGTGACTAGTTGACAGTAGAATATTTACACATTAATAGAAAAATAAATAGAAAATTGCGAAAAATATCTTCAAACCTACCACAAACTAGTTCTAAAGAAAAACCCTCCTTACATTGCAATTTAAAAATATTCTACGATAGTTTATTCGGTAATTGTTATTTATCGGTCAGAAAATAAATAACAAGAAATCCTAAGAGAGAAATTAATGTTCAGATTATAATTTAAACGGCAATATCTCATACAAGAGATCAATCATTCGACTACAAACGCGCTCCAAATTTCAAACTCGCTTGCATAATACAGAATATCTCGATCAGCCTAATGAATAAATCAATTAGTGTTTCTGCACACCCTTCTCTCGAATATATTAACCACTTGCGCTATAAAGACATTCCACGCACGTCGAGATACTTTTGTTCCAAAACCAACAGCGACGTGTATGCTACGTCCATAAGCATTTGTCGCAAAAACAAAAACGACATGTCCGTCACGTAGGCTAACAGTTGGATCGTTCATTATTCGAGCTACATATTCCCAAATGCTTTGAAATTTACCATACAGAAGTAGATTATTACCCTTTTAATACCTAAGCGAAGAATACCGGGTCAAATTGGCGAATTTGCAGAGATTTGCGGAAATGCTTGTAAAAACGAAAGTAGGTGTGATATTTACAAAATTTAAGAAGCAGCATATTGCAAAATAAACGGAGAATAAAACGACGCGAATTGCGTTTCGATATTTATTGAAAATCATAAGAATAACATAAATATAAGACATCATGAAAATCGTACAAAGTGATTTCTCTTTTTCAAACCGTAATTGCACATAAAAAAATCATCGTACGATATATAGGCTTTGCATTTTGTAATCATTTGCAATGAAATAGTTGCTGTCGGATAGCAAAACGAAAGGATAAAGCTATGATGCACGGCAAATATCAGACAGATCTACTACACAAGTAGATCATGCAGCTGATAATACGTCACTAAAAAAAATATAGGTGGTATTATAGATATTTATAGTTAGTTCTCTGGCCACTAAAAATATGTAATATTTCCTTATTTTTACTTACACAAGCCATTTATTAGCAACCTTTTATTACAATGATTGCAAATTATGCGCGATATTCGCACAGGTCCACCATCGGCATTAATCAGCATAAGATATAACAAAAAGTTAAATTTAATAACCATTTTTTCACTTGTGTTGCATCGAATATGAACCATTTTAACATTTTATGAAGTTATTTTTTAACACAGACCTTTTGCGATGAGTATAATAAGGCTCCAATGGAGGCGTAACGATATATCATCGTTGGTATTTTTGGCAAGTGCACCGGTTACTAAAATGGTTAATTAATAAAATATTATTGTTGTGAATATTTATTCATATCCGTGTAAAATTCTTTATATAAGACCCTACCTACGCGCTAAGGTACTGCTTAAAGTTTTGCGCTGGCAGACGCGGTACGGCGTCAATGTAACACCTTACATTGTTATATTGTACAATGTATATTGTAGAGCATGTTATATTATAGAGCGCGGCACGGCTACCGAAAGTTAAATCGTAGCGCAAGTAGTTAAATACTAAGAAAAAGAAAGAAGTAAAATAGAATTTTAAGAGAATGGAATGAGTCGATAAGTCGAATGAGCAAGTCAGTGAAATTGGTCACTAAATGGCGCGATCAACTTTTCCCCTGCCCACAAACGTTGTACCTGAGCGAAACTAAAGGTTGCATGTGTTTTCCTGAAACGGCCCATATCCACCCACGCTGGCCTGTGACGGGAACCAATGGGCAAGATGCAACTAACACGCCTTCTACAACGCGCCTTATTGTTCGCTGTCAGCGTTACGACTGTCGAACAGCGTTTCCGCGCGGAACACAACACCCGGCTCTACCGTGCGTGCATTTAATTAAAATGACACCTTCGCTTTCTCCGTGGCCACGATAACGTGATCTAACCGTGAACGTTATCCAAATGCCGGTAATCAATTTCTTTGAGCATTAAAACCCACGGGGAGCACGTTCCTCTGGCTCTCATTGCTCCTATTTCCCTGTCCATGGTTTAACGGGTGAAACGGTTATTGGCAGCCTAAGAGCTTGCGTTTTAATTTCAATTTAGGTTTAATGATTGTCCAATTCGTTCTTATGACGATTTTGTCTTTGCTATCTTTGAATTTAACGTGTATTCAGAGTTTGGAGTTAATGGTTTGCATATGAAAGAATTTGGACATTTTAACCCTTTGCACTCGAAAAGTGAGTCACCATAAAAATTTGAAGACCCATATGAATTAGTATATCAAATTTAAGATAATATAACGATATTCGAGATACCGAAATCAAATAATTTTACGTGTTGATTGTTCTACGACCCTTTATTTACCAGTCAAAAAAATAACGGCACTCTTATAGCAAAAAATCTGTAAATCTCTACTTTTCTGTAGCCAAAAAATCGTCGAGTTCAAAGGATTAATGTGGAATATGTCGCGTTATAACGAGTTTCAGACTCTTTGTTCTTAGAGTTGCGGAAAAATTAATATTTTGTTTAAATACGAACGGGATTTTGAGTAGCTAATTGTTATGTTATTACCTGTGAATACATAATGTCGCGATGGTGCGTGCCATAATCGACAGGAAAATTGGTCACACGTCCGAACACAGCGAAGAATAACATGCAAATGAGACAGGAAGACATCTGCGGAAATTAGCCATGAACCCAGTAATTCGAGCGAGTATATTATTAGATTAATACGTATAATGGAAAATTTCGACGAATTGTTGTTTGTCACTGTTATTTACTCCCGGTCCTCATATTTAATTAACATTGCTATATTTAAGTATTTTAATAGTGTGTATTCAATACATATTTCAATGCATAAACGGGTAGTTCCTTTGAAATAATGTTTCGCAAATACTATAAAATTACAAACAATTCTTCACACACTAAATTTCTGAAAAACATTATTACATTATTATTATACATTATAGAAGATGTAATCTATCATCTCTATTTTATACTCGTTATTAAACCTCTGTCACAAATATCCGAAAGAAATTCCAAAATATCGAAAAAGATCGCAAATGTTTTCTCTGGAAATGGCAGAAGAAATCAAGTCAAGATATAGTAAAATTACTTAGATATATAAAAAAGAAAACGACTATCCACATCTTCGGCGAACATTGTTCGTATCATTGTATCATATCATTTCATAGTATCATTATTCGGAGTGCAAAGTGTTAAGTATTTTAATAGTGTGTATTCAATGCATATTTCAATGCATAAACAAGTCGTTCCTTTGAAATAATCTTTTCCAAATATTATAAAATTAAAAACAATTCTTCACACACTAAATTTCTCAGAAAAAGTATCACGTGACTATTATATATTATAGAAAATGTAATCTACCATCTCTATTTTATACTCGTTATTAAACCTCTGTCACAAATATCCGAAAGAAATTCCAAAATATCGAAAAAGATCGAAACAAAATTCTTCCCCACTTTCTATAACTCTCTATAACTATTATATAACATAATTTCACAGACAAACGTTCATAAACGGAACACAAAATTTCCAGAGAATCCAAATAAAATTCTTTCCACACTATTACATCCCTAGCACTTGCACACAAAAGCACATTTCGGGGATGAAACTTGCGAAACTCAAGGGAACGGAAAAACCGTTGGTCTCGTAAATAGCGAACGATCTCTCTATCTGTTTGATAGGATGACTTACGAAAAATAAGAGCCATTGAGCCGGTTAGCATCGGCTTTAAAGCAAAATCATTCATCGACGCGGGTCCACGTAGCAGGACTGTGCCCGGCGCGGAAGAACCGGAGACCACCTGCGCGTTTCTGCCATTCGGTGCCGTGCGAGGATGAATGAAAAACGAGCATCGCACACGTGCAAACTGCTCGTACAACGGTGTACACGTGGTAATAAAGGCGCGCCACGAACGGGGTGTATCGCGTCGAACGTTTGGCACTTATATATGGACCGTCGCGGCTACGTGGGCAGAGGAAGAAGAAGCGGGATCAATAAAAAGCGAAGAAGGAAAGGGTAGGATGCAGCAGGATGGCCGGATCGGTGGAGAACACTCGGCCATGTAAATCGTACGAGTGCATACCCTGGATCTGATTTTAATACATCCCGATACACACGCGGCCTCTTCCTTTTGCGACACCACGCGATTCTGCTGTGGCATCTCTCAGGAGACTTGTAGTAGTTGTAGGTCACAAGTCTGCCATGGGAGAGTTGGGAGATGTACGAGTGTGTACGAAGACGAAGTAATTAATATTACAGAGGTATCGGTGGAGTAGAATATTCATTTGCAATTATTACTTATGAAATAAGGATTTTGATAAAAATGTTTGAAGTAGATAAATAGTGGAATAATGGTTAGGTATACGAGTAGCATGGTGTTCTGGTATTAATATCGATACTTTTCTGATTAAATATTATTAAATTATTATGGTCAAATTAAGAGATTTCTAATTGTACGAAAATTCGTATTAAAATACGAATTTTTTCATTTATTTCTTTGGAATATTTTTATTTATTCTGTGGATGTAGGAAATACATTATAGATGTGTTTATATCGATATGTAATATCAACTTAATCTTAATATCTCGAAATTGGTAATTTATATATTTCAGAAATTCTTGGATTTTTTATTCATTGATTAAATAAATTTTGATNGAATTTTTTATCCATCGTTTAAATAAATTTTGATTCTTCTAGAATTAATGTATGATATGAAAATTGCAAAGTCGATGAATAATTCTCTTTATTTTTTAAATTGTAATTAAGATATTCGAATTTTTAAAATAAATTATAATTCGGTGATGTAATAATTTATTATATTATGAATAACGAATTGCTTAGTATCGAATGTTATTTTTAGAATATAAAAAAGGAAGGAGTTCTTCGTTATTTTTCCAATGAATATTTTCCATGCATCTTCCATGAATGATATGTTCTGACTAGATAAGTTAACCACATGGTTGTTTCTCTTATTTGATATTCGCATGTAAACGCGGCTAGAGAATTACGTGACCGGAAAAGGAAGTATCGATAACAGTTACAGAAGTAGAAATTTACGCATTGCATGTGAAAATGCCTTCAGTGCAGCTGAAAAACGCGTATCGAGAAGTCGTCGATAAATCAATTGAAACACATCCTGTATTCGAGAGGCGAAGAAACGAAATCGCGAAGCGGAATGTAGAATTCACCTATTTACAATAATCAACAGCAAAAAATATAATTTGAAACCGTTCTAAATTGCGATATTCATTTCGTATTTATTTAAAAATTATAATATTCTTTATCACCGACTTTCAATACCCTTAACAGAATTTTAAATAATTTAAATTTATCGTACACTTTTGACAAGATTAAAAATAAAATACTTTTAATTCCATGATACTACATAAACAATGATATTGAATACTATTTATATTTCAGATTTCACCGAAAAATCACCAATAATAATATCAATTTCTATAATTAGTAAAACAAATATAACTATCAATTGTAATCGAAACAAAATTTTTCCAATCCCAACATTACCCATAATTAATCAAAATAGTCTTTAAAGAGACGAATAAAACCACCGACAAATCTGTTCGTAATTTTCCAACTCTCAGTTGTACGATCCCACCTGCTACCATGTTACATTATCGGCAAGAAATAAGGATATTCCGGTAATAACGAAGAAAAAAATTGGAATTATAAAGGAAGAAAACAAACTGCCGAGGATAGCGAACAAAGACGGTCGAGGAGGAACGAGAGGGAGACCGAAAAGGAACTCAGCGGCATCTGCATGAATTTCGTAATTGCTTCACTCGGGGCTGTCTATCGTTATCGGGTAATGAGCTGTCAGCAGAGATAAATTCACGGAACACACAAACAGTCGCTTTGATACCTCGGTTACACGGCGCACCTTAAACACGCACGCATCTATTTATACGCGTGAACCAGCCCTGTGCACGGGATGCAGAAATCGCGCACTTTTAGCCGAACTCGATAAAATTCCATACTTTTTACGCTGCCCGGAGCACCTGAACTTGAGCACCTGGTGTTGTTGCCTGCCGGGGCTTATCTTTTTGATCGTTCCAGGCGGTTCGAGGGAGAAAATCGAAGAAGAGTATCGGGAGGAGCATGGCCGCACTTCCTGCGCGTGGACGCAGTGGATCTCGAAAATCGAGATTCGTTTCGTTTCGTTTCACGTGGATGTTCGTGCTTTTTGATCCGGTGATTGATGATCCTCTTTTCAGCTTTTTAGACGAATGTATTATAGATGCTGCGGCAAGCGAGATTCGTTATCTTCTACCGAGTATTTCAGAATTCTTTTACTCCTCGCAACTATGATTTACTCTTTTACTCCTTTTTCCTTCGTTTTTCTTCCCTTTTCCTTTTTATTCTACATTGGAGAACTGAAGGTCGGTGATTGATTGAGAATTAGGAAGCAATGCGGAGCTGGTTGTTATCAACGTAATATGGTTGTAGAATATAACAGTGTAGCGATAAGCTTTGACTGATTGCGGAAATGCAACAGAATTTTTATGCCAGTCTCCTTGTAATTTTTCTTCTACTCTTCCTGTATGCAAAAGAAAACAAGCGCTTGCATCTTTGTCGTGGCAATGACGCAACGCGTCGGTGACGTAACTTAGCACTTAGACGATAACTCATTATTTCCCTCTAACCATTGCGAATAGTTTCTGCAAATATTTAGTGTGTATTTCCAATCGTTATCTCGTGTAAATATAGAACTCTGATCGATTTGTCGGTTTTTTAATCATTTCTGTCAATTGTTTCGGTTTATACGAGATCAATAGAAATCCTGATACATATGAGCATATGTATGAACGTAACTGTTTTATAAATAGTTTCCACGGACTTCCACGATGTATTTTCAATGAATTCTAATCGATTAATCCTTTTCCTTGTAACTTGAATAAATTACTCCACTCCACACGAGGCCAATGGGTTGATATTTACGATTGAGGATATGTTCGCACGTAAATACACCTGTGCAGTCGTAATTAATCTCGTTGTCGTTTCACAGATAGTTACCGCAAATTTCCATTGTATTTTGTATTTTGACCGAGTATAAAATTGCGATCCAAGCGATACTGATCGTCCCATTTCGTCGGAAACGGAACAGGTGTCCAGATATCGACGAATGAAATGTTCGTGCTTAGGTTTACACAACACCTGACAAATAATTTCCATCAATTTTCATTGTGGGTTCGAATGAGCACAAAATTCAGGTCGATTAATCGTCTGCGCGATAACCGGAGCCAATTACCACCTGATAAATAACCGCACCATTCCGTACGGGACCAACAGGTGCCCTGATATTTATAAACGGGCATGTGTGAACACACGAACACGCGAACACGAGCGTAACTAGCCTCGTCGTCATCGTGAGACCGGGTATATCGCGTCTTCTCGTCGGCCCCGAGCAAACGGTATTCAGAAACGTCTCACCCGCGATTTAATGCGCCCCGTCGTCGACGAATCAGTCAAAGAGGAACGGGAAAGCTCGAGGCCCGGCAGATTTACGCTTTTACAGAGGCTCGTATCTCCACGCGGCCTTTGCGCGCGCGTTCCGACTCTGGGGACGATGTTTGAGAATGTCTCGTGGAACGAGCGAAATCTCGTGTACGGACTCGTGTAATCTGGAAAAGCATGCGCCTCGTGGGAACGCGGTACCGAGGAACGCGTGTGACGAAGAGAACTCCCTCGCCGCTTTGACGTCTTGATGGCCGCGTTGAAGCTGCTTCTAAATGGGATTGGCCTGAGTGCTATTCAATTGGACCTCATTTTGCATTTCTTCTTCTTCGTTACGGTTTTGCTTCACCCTCCGAGTGTCTTGAGTCATTGCAAACATTCCGTCACAAAATATCAAACGGTGCCGAGCTTTTCTTTCTAATTACATCTTATTCGAACCTTCGAGTATCTCGAGCTACTGAAGAAGTTCCGTCGATAAGTGGCAAGTGATGCTATCAATTTAGTTTTGTTAATTATCTTTCATTTGACCCTTCGAATGTCTTGAGTCATTGCAAACATTCCGTCACAAAATATCAAACGGTGCCGAGCTTTTTTTTCTAAATACATCGTATTCGACCCTTCGAGTATCTTGAGATACTGAAAAAGTTCCGTCGATAAGTGGCAAGTGATGCTATCAATTTAGTTTTGTTAATTAAGTTTTATTTGACCTTTCGAGTGTCTTGAGTCTTGAATCGATGCAGAAATCTGGTGAGAAAGTGTCAAGCAGTACGTTCAAGCTTTATTAATTTCTATTAACTCATTTGCATCATATGGAAATATGAAGAAAGAGCTCATATCACCGAAAAATGTTTATTTTATATTTAGGTGTAAAATTGTATAAAAGTAAAAAAAAAAATCATTTTTTAGAATTATTTGTTAAAAATTTTGTTCAGTGTGGTAATATTGGAAATGTGGGATGCACTTCAGAATTTTCACACTGGTAAATAGTTTCCCTTCTTTTCTTTTATTCTAAACAAACAACGCAACGCTTTTGAGCTTGTTTCGACGAAGTTAATGGTACGGTTAGTTAATTTTCCATTGGGAAATGTTGTCCAGAAAATCTTGCTGGCAATGATACGGACGTTGTAGCTTTTTGTGTTTTTCTTCGTGCATTTAGTTTTCCTATATTATTTGCAATAATTTCTTTACCAATGCTCTGTCTCTATGAATGTTCTTGAAAATAATATAATTGTGTATGGAGTGTGTTATTTTATTAATTAAATATTTGAATTCAATACAGAACGCAGCCGCGTATATATGCGCTCCTGTGATAGTGACCAGGAAAATTGAGCGTATATATACGCTTAAGATGCAAATGGGTTAAATTTTATTGAAACGTTTGAGAATTACGAACTTTTCCAAAAATTCGATCAAAGAGTATAAAACGAAAAATAAATTCATATGAATTATTATTTTACCTTACCCCTTTTCTTAGTCCATGCACTTTGTTACGAACTCTCGTGAAATCTGACTTTATCTAGAAAAATATTTCAGGTTCTATTACTATAAATTCTGCAAGCCGAAAAGAATTTCTCAGTGCGCAGAGACTTAACGAAGAATTAATTTACGTAACCCGAGCAATAACCTCTGGGAACACAAAAACTATCCACACAGATTCGATCGCCTTTTGCTCGTACCAGCGACGAGACAGACTAATTAATATTACACCTAACCCTAGCCACGAGTTTCGATTTCTTATCCGCGAGTGGTTCGCTGCGGATTATCAGCATACTTATCGCATACCGATTAGAATCCCTGCTAGCATGCTTGGCTATGCTAACACGCGTAGGCGAAACAGAAACCTCCGGCTAGGAATTGCGATTTTTCTTCCTAATTTATTTCTTTATTCTCTCTCTTCCTTTTCCCGTCTGTTTTCGTTCCGCCTGGATCCCACACGATCGAAAGTAGCTCGACATTTTTCGGGGTGAAACGAAAGGTTCACCGCAATTTTTAACGACCCGTGTGCCGATACTCTGCATCATGCGTGGGTGTGTCGTATGGGCGTGTAAAAGGAAGTCTTCCTTTGCAGGGATTCTCAACTTCAAAGATAAGGGATTTCGCGTTTCTCGATATCGCAGGAGCAAGAGTAATATTGTAAATAACGTTAACACCATATACAGTCGATCACAAAAATATCGAGACACCGTGTATTTAATTTGATCTTCGTCCTGTATATTTTAAATATTTTATTTTATTATACACACATATGATCTTCTCTATGCACGAAAAGAATATTATATCNAAATAACGTTAACACCATATACAGTCGATCACAAAAATATCGAGACACCTTGTATTTAATTTGATCTTCGTCCTGTATATTTTAAATATTTTATTTTATTATACACACATGGTTTTCTCTATGCACGAAAAGAATATTATATCATACTAGAATGTTGTTGATATAATATTTATAATAATGATGGGAAAAGTATAGGTGTGAAGGATGTGGACATATGAGAATATTTTTGCAACCGATATAGCATATACATATTTATTTTAGCTATGATAATAATTGATTTTTTAGCTTTAATTCTTGACATAATTTTGAGAGTTTAAGTTATTTATTTTTATTGCACAAATAAAGTTCTCCAGATAATTTTTTCGACTTATGATACTTGCATCTATCGCGTACTTTCTATTATAGAATTGCGAAACGTCGCGATTGCCGCGAATTCCAATTTTTATTGAACGCGAAATGATCGATTGGAAGTAACGGGAGATCGTGTCGAAACAATGGAATTGTTGAAATCAAGGGAATATAGGATGGAGTTTCGAGATGTTGGCACTAATGCGAGTACAAGCTGCGACGGTATTACGAAGCACTGCAATCGATGCAGAGTTATGATGAAATTATGAAATATTACGTTTGATGCTGTTATGAATTACGATGGGATTGCGAAACGTTGAAATTGACGCGAATGCGAGTTTGTTTGATTTAAGATAACTTACCTGTTATTAAGTGCTTATGACAAACCTTTCTAAGGCGTCGCGTGTTTATTTTGTACCCTGTTATTATATAATTAATTTCAAGAGTCCTTCGAGAGCGTTTTCCTCGAGTCAAGCAGAAATGTATTTTTCAGCCGAATATTTACATCGAATTTTAACGAATTGATGCGAATTTACATTGAATACAGTAGTAACTCTAAAGTCGCTGTGACAGTGTTACGTGTGAAGCATAGAATATCTTACGAATTTAGCGTTGCTTGCTACATTGAAATCGACAAATATAGACGTGTAAGAAGGCTTTCTGCGAAACGATCCATAACTTTTGAATTTCACGGTCAAATAAAATGTCCTGTTTCCTATCTTGCCTTTTAAAAATATAACTTTTTAATCTCAGTCCATAATAAACTACGAATACTTCAGGTTTCGCTATTTTAATGAAGTTTCTTTATACAAAAAGTTCTAAAAAACTTTTATATTCTACCCACTGTATTTTTTGCTATTAAAGAATTTGCTATGATAAATTTAAAATCGAATTAGAAGCAATTAAAAATAATTTCTCTGTAGTATACGTCAGTTACAAAATAATTTCTACAACGAAGCAAAGTGAAAGGATCATTTTAATTATGCTTTATCATGAGGAATAAGGAAAGGAGAACCCTTTGTCTATGCGAAATCCCGGTAGCAAAATGTCACGTTCAACCGAATAAATTCGAATCAAGCTTGAGTGTTCGTTTTGCACCGCAACGGTGGTGGCGTGCAAAAGTGTTTCGAGGATCTATGGATCTGATTAGGTGCAACACACCTTCCGTTTCACACGGGTTGATCAAGCAACGTGAAATAATGCATTCGAGCCGCTGCTGGCCCGCCAGTGTCCATAGATCACGTTAATGCTGTCGCTACGGTGGCTCATAGATCATGTCGATCCTCCTACGCGACGATCGATCCGATAAGGCTTCTTTGCACAGCCGGTAGACGATCGCAACACGGTTGCTTTCTGTGGTCACGGGAAATTCTAATGCAAAGTGGTCTGTGCATCGAGCAATTTTTTCCCCATTCTGAACCTACGTGAACAATTTGCGAGAGATTTTACTTCTCGAGTGGAAAATATAACGAGAGAAAGAAATTAGGAAGAACACGTGCTAATTATTGTGAATTTTATTTCACGACGGAACGTGGGAGTTTTTAATTGAATTATTATTGCAGTATGCACGAATAGTGGACCGCAAATATTTTTTTGTAAGAGACTAATATCAATCATTTGAATCTAAAATTCTGTCTTGAAAAAGGAAGATAATACTTTGCATTCAACGATTTTTTCATTACAGAAAATTAGTAATTTGAAGACTTTCTCCTATAAAGTCGACGACATTTTT
>NIJG01000127.1:33146-90001 GCA_002201625.1 Euglossa dilemma | reverse complement strand
TAATCCTATAGCGTATGATACCGAATGAAGCACTCTCCCTTGTGCAATGGTATTTGTCACAATTTGCAATAATATCCTGTTTCACTCCTTTTTCCATTGGACAGACAAACTTTACATTTTTTTGTTGGGAATTTCTTTATTTCTTTTTTTTCATTCATTATTTTTTGCTAACCATTTGTTAAGGACGAGATGTCTCGTCTCCCGTACGCAATGTGTTAAGATCCAGAAGAGGGTGGAGTTTCAAATGAAATGTAAATTACAGGATGGTTTGAATTGTTGCGGATATATACTGTATTTTGACTGATTTTGTTTTGGTGATGGAATGTTTCAGTGATTTTAGTTTACAAATTTTTGAACAGATATATGATTGTAATGGATTGATATCTATTTTTGATTTGGTAGATTAATTTCTTAAGATGAAGAAGGGGTGGAGTTTCAAATGAAATGGAAATTACAGGTTGGTTTGAATTGTTGCGAATATATACTGTATTTTGACTGATTTTGTTTTGGTGATGGAATGTTTCAGTGATTTTAGTTTACGTATTTTTGAACAGATATATGATTGTATTGGATTGGAATCTATTTCTGATTTGGTAGATTAATTTCTTAAGATGAAGAAGGGGTGGAGTTTCAAATGAAATGGAAATTACAGGGTGGTTTGATCTGTTGCGAATATATACTGTATTTTGACTGATTTTGTTTTGGTGATGGAATGTTTCAGTGATTTTAGTTTACATATTTTTGAACAGATATATGATTGTAATGGATTGGTATCTATTTCTGATTTGATAGATTAATTTCATAAGATTGAGAAGGGGATGGATTTTTAGATAAAGTTGAAATCGTTGTTAATATATTGCGGATCTTAATTGCTTTTGTGATGATAAAGTAGTAATTATAGCCTTTTGATTCGTAACTTCATGCTATTCGTAGAGCTTGATTCTTATTTTTGATTTGATAAACACAAAGTTTAAGAATAAAATTTGCAATGAATTGTAAATTATGGAGTAGCTTGAAAATTTTCAGAAATATGTTGCGTTTTTTATAAACTATTTCTAACTTCCTGATATAAAGGAATATACAATCTTCTGGAATATTTTCTTGCCGGAACTTCAAAAAGAAGTTTGTATAACCCCAAGAGATTGATTTATGGACATGACGTACAAACAAGCACGGATTCGTGAGGAAAAGTGTTTTAACTTTCAAGGGGGTATTAGAAGAAACTTGTGGCGTAGAATTCGGGTCAAGTAGAAACGATCTTTATAAATAAACGCAGTTAAACAAGTTTCAGTTATTTCAAGAAGCATATACAACCCTGTTCGTTTCAATTTTAAACAATACTTTTGTAGAAACCTGAAGATATTTCTTCTCAGCACTATTTCGTCTCTATTTCTACTTTATTTTTACAATATTCAACAATTTTTCTCTTTCACTTTCTTTTTCTTTTTTTACTACCGTAGCTGTATTCTTAAACTTGTAAAATCCGAAATTCAGAAGCACTTTATCGAAACAATGAAAATTACGTAGTCTTCGAGGCTTTGTTTAATATAATTTTCTTCGAATTGTTCAATATTTTATAAAATAAATAAAATACGTATAAAGTAACAGGAAATTAGATCACTAAAGAGGAAGAAAACAAAACAGATTGCANTATAAAATAAATAAAATACGTATAAAGTAACAGGAAATTAGATCACTAAAGAGGAAGAAAACAAAACAGATTGCACTCATTCATAGCAATCATTGTCCAAAGTAATTGATAGCCAGCGCATTTCGAAATACAAGATTCATTCTACGGTTTTACAAGTTTCGTTGCACTGCTGCTTTAACAGCCGGTTTAGTCGCAATTTCATCAACGTGGCAATGATTATACGCATTCTCGCGTGAATTGCTTTCGTATAACGATAGCCTGCATTTATGGTCGCACCTGAAACGATAATAATCCTCGATCGAGATATTCTTATGAGCGGTAAGCGCCAACTACTTTTGCCCGGTGAACCTAATTTGTGATCTAAATCGTATGAGAATTAAAAATTTTACGCGTCCAAGATTGCTAGAGTACGTGATAATAATTTCAAATAATAATTGCAAGGAATCTTTATTTCATCCTCATTCCAAAGTTTACTAAATATTCCAAAAGTGTGAAGTTTTAACCTTATCGAAAATAGCATAATTTGCGATTACATTTCAAGATAAATGGCACTTTGGAAGAAATGATGATTCGATGAAATATCCTTGAAAACAATCTAGTTCCAATTGCTATTAATAATCAAGGATAAAAGTAATTTATATTAAATCACCTGTTGCTTTTGAGAGTATAGACATTTGCAATTACAATTTTATCATAAATTTACTACTATACTAAAGCCTTAGAATCTGTAAAGAAAAATGTGATTATAGTCCAAATCAAAAACCATCTAATTACAATTCTATTCTCTTATCTGTTCATCTATTAACCCTTTGCACTCGGAGATTTTTTAGCTACAGAATGGCAGAAATTTACAAACTTTCTGGTATAAAACTGATATTATTTTTTTGAGTGGTAAATAGATAATTGTACGATAATTAACATGTAGAATTATTTGATTTCGATATTTCGCAAATTGTTATATTATCTTAAATTTGATATATTAATTAATACGAGTCATCAAAATTTCATAGCGACTGACAGTTGTCACTCGAGTGCAAAGGGTTAATCCAACAAATGTCAGAAATTTTCGTCCCAAAATATCATCCAAAAGTTCCCCAAATACTTCAAGAACCTCTCAATCTCAATTAAACTCCTCAAACATCCCAAGAAGAAATCCTCAAAATTCTAAAAATTCAAGAAAAACAAAATCTTCAAAAAACTCACGTTCGCTTAAACCGATTATCAATTCCCAATTTGCATATCTCAAATCACCAGTACCCGGAAGAATTACGCAACAACGAATTAACTAGAAAACTCTCACACTACTCTAGCCTAAATTAACGATAGATCAGTATAGAACGAAGACACGCGATACAATGTTTCTTTACTGCTTCGAATGATCCTATAATTTCCCTCGCAATCGAAACTGTTTCGCAACGTGCTTATTAACAGAAAGATCAAGAATCACTATCCCAACCATAACCACCGATACGCTGCAGAACTCTCCTCTCCTTGTACACATCATCTGGAATCGCAGCCGAACGATTCAGACCCCGAGGAAACGGTGTTCGGGCAAAGAAAATTACAGAATCTCGTTTCGCGGGATTTAACACGGGAAGAAACTTGAGGCGAAATTTCTCAAGCTCGATCGAGTCGATTAGAGCGATCAGAGTGACTTACGAATGGGGCTATCGCTTGGTGTTCCATGTTACGCAGGCTGGATTGCGCAAAGGGGTAGAAGAAGGCTATCTTGGTCGTCGATTAATTTTTACCATCCGACCGCGGTATTGTGACATCGGGCCGCGATTACGATGGCAACACGAGGCATTCCCGCGATTTCCGCGCGCAATCGCGCGATCTCGAGTACAGCATTAATTAAGAGCGCCCAGGGAGATTCTTTCGACGATTCAACAGCGATTTCGTTTTGCACCGTCGCCGCCAGGGCACTCGATTAGAGCTATCCGAGGATTAAATCTTCCCTCATTTTTAGCAGCCTCGTAACATTTATATCCGCGGGTTATGCGATCGATCAGCCTGATCGCGAGGGGCCGCCAGTTGGACTATTAGGCCTCTGCATCGTGAGATGTCTTTCACTCGGATAGACCTTTGATAGTGGCTAGCTCGTTTCAAATATCAAATGTCCAGTGAATTTGAGCATATTTCTTTGAGAGATTAAGTGATTTTCGTATTCCCAATCACGTGAGTTTTCGTTATATTCACTTATGATTGGGTTTAGCATGTTTGAAGACTCAGGTAATTAGCTGACTTTTTGGAATTAGGTGATTTTGGAATTCCGAATTGTGTATATTACGAGATCTTTGATTGTGTCTATCTCTTTTATAAAACCTAGAATATTGCTTTGATATTGTAAATTATGTACATTGTATGACCTATCATCGTATTTAATGTGTATTTGTGTTTAATATTTGTGATATATTTGTAATTATGAAAATTAGTGTTAGGATAGTCAATGAGACTTAAATTATTTTGCAATAATTTTATTTTGAAATAAAAATATCCTTTGATAACGAATCGAATATTTTTCGTTTTGTATGGTGACAATGTCATGGCTAATTTAGCTTACTTAATTAACTTATATTCGATTTCAGTGTTAAAGAACAAGTTTAAACTTACACCTCGGGCTTATGCAAATTCGTGTCACGGATTTCTTTTTTGCGCTCATAAAGCATGCTAAGAAGACGTCGATGAAAAAAAGGAAACTGCGAGGTGAATAAAGAAATAATCGAATAAATTACTTCTTAGTAGCAAGAACTTCTTAGTTAGATGGCCGCTTGAGAAATTCTTAGCCACCCGCGGGCTCAAACGATTTAAATCTCCAGATAACTATGATAGATTTTACCATCGCCATAAACGTCTTTTTACAGAATCGAGTAAGAAATGTTCACGATTTCCTACGTGTAATTTAAACCTGAGTTAATACATAAATAAAGCATTGCATTATTCGTTATGGGAAAAACTAAATAACAATGCTTCACGAAAAATATCTATGAAGAAATGTTTACTTTTTATGAAACGTTACATTAGTCCCTTTTTCACAAGAAATACCTCGTTTAACCCGTATAATATTTTCTTATACTAAGCAATCATATCAAAAATACAATAATATTATTTCATTTTATCGTTATCGTTATACTATTATTAAAACTTCCTGAAGAGTGTGAGAAACGCTTTAATAAAACACCTTGATCTCAGTAAACTCTCATAACAGTGTAACAAGATAGAACTAAATTATATACCTTGCAAAATCTCTCTATACAATTTCAAAATCTCAAACTCCTCGTTTAAAAACTCACATAATCTCTTAAAGAAACTCAAACCATTACACACGAAACAATAAAAACATTCACATCAAAATCCTTGTCAATATTTTCCAATTTATAAATAATTAAAAAATTCTGATATATAAAAATTCTAATTATAAAATTCTAAATTAGCTAAGTAAGACTCGCACCATGGGAGAATCAACATAGCATAAAACCCAATAAAAATTTCCCAATTCTGTATAAACAAATTGAAGATAGTACAGTATCATCCGTGAAACCAGGAAATTCCTGAATAATTAAAAATCTCGTAGATTAATAGAATCACGTGTGCAATAATCGCGATTTGTACAAAACAGTTACGTATACTAAACGAACCTTAGAAAATCCTGTGAAACCATCGACTCCAGGAAAGGATGTGTTTCCAGATGTCCCAGAAGAGAAGCTCATACCTGTATCACATCGTTGATTACAGTAATCCCTAAAATGAAAAATCCACCCGTTCAATTAATCCGGTGAATCCGAGGCCGAAAACGCCTCGCCCAATTATCCTTTAATCGTCACTTGGATTCTCCATTCGAGCGTCTGTTAAGCCCAATAATACCCAACAAACACACACTGTCGGCTATTCCCAACAGATGTAAATTCTCGTTTATAGCCGCGCGCTTATCTTTATTACAAAGTATAATACCATCGGCTTCCGGCCTATTAACGCAGCGACCGGGCAGGACGGTAACGAGGAATTTGAAATTGAAAATCGCGCCGGGGCTCGCGGCGCTTTCGCGATCCGACACTTCTTCGATTCGTTTAATGACGTTCCACGGATCGGTGCCATAACGACCGGCAATTTATCGGCTAATAAATCGGCGACCGGCCGCGGACATCACCGGCGTCTGCCAGCTTGCCGCCATCGAAATCGTTCATCCAGTCTCCTGGAATTCGTTTCCTTCTATCGGGTTATTGCTTTGGCTCGTTAATCCACTGAATTATACGTGTCCTGTTATTGTTCTTGATTTATATCGTCACGATTCTGGCACTTTAGGATAATAAATCGAGCACAAATGGCGATAGGTGACAAAGTAACGTGGATTATGATCTGTGGTTTAGTTCGGATCGAATTTTATTGAATTCGAATTGATTCAGTGATGAAAGCGAATCGTGTGTGTCTTCTTACTGTTTCGAGTTTATAGTATTCCGATTATGGCATTTTGGGATAATAAATTGGGTCTAAATGGCGACAGATGGCAGAGTAGTGTGTATTAGGTTGGTGCATATGAAATGTCGGATTTTTAAGTGAATATATAAAACTGCATATCTTTTTTCAAAAGCTGTTTATTCAATCAAAATATGCTCCATTCGCTTCGATACACTTTTCCCAACGAGACTTTAAAGCACAGATGCCTGTCTTAAAAAAATTCTGATCTTTAGAATCGATAAACTCTGATATCGAATTTTTCAAACTGTCTTCATTTTCATACTGTTTAGCTCGTAAAAACAGTTCTAAATGTTTAAAAAAATGAAAGTCGGTTGGCGAGAGATCCGGTGAATAGGCTGGGTGCTGCAAAACTTCATATTTCAATGGCTCTCGATGAAATCGGGATAGTAACGATGAGCATACGTTCAACCGATCCAGCTTATTTCGCTCAGTTAGTTCGTGCGGTACCCACTTATCCATTTTCTTCACCTTGCCAATTTCAGAAAGATGTCGCAATATTGTTGTATGGTCAATTTTCATCCTGGTAGCCTGTTCCCTCGTGGATACAGTTGGATCCGCTTCCACCAATGCCTTCGGATCATCATTTTTCACAGACGTTTTGGGTCTCCCACGCGGATCATTTTGTAGCGAAAAATCAGCGGACCTAAATTTTTCAAACCAACGCTGCACTTTTCGATCATTAACTGTATTCTCCCCAAACGCTTGGTTTATGTTGCGTGCAGCTTTTGCAGCATTATTACCAAGTTTATACTCGTACAAAAAAATTATACGAATATCGTTTAGATTCATATCGGTAGAAAATTCAAATCAAATAACAAAAGGGAACACTTTCGAGAAAATCTCCTTTATTGAAATGTGACTCTGGCAATGGACAGTGCGACTATAAACGAGGTTATGCCAAAACCAAAAGTATAACGAAAACGGGAAGACAAACGTTCGCATGTAAAAAATCCGACATTTCATATGCACCAACCTAATATTATATCCTGTAATTTAATTAGGATTCATTGTGTTTGTTTTGTCACTGTTCTGGGTTTATAGTATTTCGATTATGACATTTTGGGTTAATAAATTGGGTCTGGAATATTGGGGAATTAGCTTATGGTCATTGAGTGAATTGTCCATCTTCCTGTTGTTTTATTGTATTCTAATTAGGGTTCTATAGCTTGATAGATTATGTTCGAAAGGTGATCAATGGTGGAATAATGTAGATTGTAATCTACGATCTGTTTGGAATAAAATCCAGAGAGAAGAGTCGTGTAATATTTCCTATAATATTCCATCAGTTCTACGCGAAATTAATCAAAGTAACGGATGGTTTAGAAATTTGAATAATTTATGAGAATCTAGTGTATTTAGAGTGATGAATGGTCTGGGAGCAGATCGGTGACAGAGTGACATAGACTGTAATCCATAATTTACATAGAGTAAGGCCTTGTAAGAAGACCAGGTTCGCATAGTATCTAATAAGAATGTTATCTCGATTTCTATTCTATCTTTATGTATAATTTTTTATTTCTACTTTGCCGAATATTTAATCTTTTCTCGTCAAAAATTGAATAGCGTATTACGTAGAATGTAGAAAATTAATCGGATCTACTGAGGAATTTGAAGAATTCGCGTGGAATTCTGTTATTTAAGATTAAGGAAGCCTCATTCGATATCCAGAAAATCATTAAAGCGCGAATGAACCGGGTAAAAATTAAAAGATTAATTTCCCGTATAATTCTTTGCTCTCTCGCTACGTTTTAATCGCACCCCTTCCGAGAAATCGCTAAAAAACAAGCGACATAGACGAAAATTGCGCGATTAATATCACAGAAGGCACTCTGGATGACCACAACAGGCAGCGTCTAATAACCGAGCTTAAACTAAACGCGAGACGGAATGCGATCGCGTTTAAAAATCTTTGAAAAACCGCTTGCAACGGGGGAAAAATATTTAATAACCAAAGGGAGCCCAGCGCGCAAATGAAACGCCATTAACGCAAATATTTAACAGTAAAACCAACCGCGGTTGCCAAAGGAAATTTATACGAAAGTGGCCGGTAAGTCGAAAGTAAATACTACTTTATCCAGCCGATAAATCAGACTTTACATGAATTCAAGCACTCGAAATAGGAAGTGATCACGGTGATTAATGACTCTTTGCAAAATAGCTACCGGAGAACTTATCAACCCAACACCGTATTGACTCGAGATTACACACCGGAGGATTCTAATGTATGCGGTGGCCAAGATTCCATCTCGCAACCGGCAATTCCGTACAAAAACCACAGCCTCCGCTCCCGTCCCATTTCCTTCTATATACATCCTATTTTTCCGTCACCGTAATCAAATTACAATCCCATCCCCGGTGCTCATTGAATACGCCGATAAATCAGCCGCGAGTAATCAATCCACTTTCGCCTACGTCGAATCCCCTTATCTTCGGCCCATCGTCAATGGGCTTCGTTAGCCGATCGAACAAAGTGAATTGGAATTGAACCGTCGCGATAATAAAGGGAACAGAGACGTCGGGTGATCGGTTTAAAGAATGATCGATATTAGTTACGATTAAGGCGGCGTCACAGTCAGCTTCCAGCTGATCCTTCAGCTTTGTAACGAGATCGGTTATTTATTTATCTGCAACTCAGCCAGGCCTGAATGCCGTGCGGGATTAGAGACGCGAGATCATTATTTATGCTTTAGCCACGGTTACGCGGTCTGCAGCCGGGCTGGACGTCGTGGCTGCTTGAATTAATCATATGTCACTTGCCTACTGGTATTCCTAGCAGTGATTCCCTCGTTTTCATTTTTCATTTCGTTTTTTTCTCCTTTTCGAGAAGAAAATCGAGCCGATGAAGACTTCCCTGGAACTTTACCTTTCCACTGACCGACCGACCAAGTTGCGAAAACGCGTTGCAAGTAGGACGCATGCGAAATTGTTAATTATTTGGATAATTTAGGATGTGTAAATTCGTTTTTTCGAATACCGATAGAAGGTGGAATTTGTTGAAGATATAGGAGGTTCGGGAGTGTCGAGGTTTGAGGTATTTTAGACATTGATGCATGAGCTGGTAGGTCAAACTCGCTGTGCGTTGCGAATAAGAATGAAGCTTACGGTCACATAGTTGTATCGTGCAAGGAGACTGAATAAAAGATCGTTGTGAAACTGTTTTAGAGGTCGAAGGTTCACCTGTTCCAGTAAAATAGGCAGATTGATTTGTTTGAACGCCTTTCTGTCTGACACTGTGACACTGCGTGTATCAATCTGTCTGATCAACAATAGATATGTTCTACTGTCATGCGGAAGCCATAGTTAAATCTTGCTCAAAGTGTCTAATTTTTTATTCTTAGTTTAGGCTTATCTTTTCTATATTTTTAAATATTTATATTTCTAACTAGATTTAATTGCATTTAATTATAACTTTGTTATAAACATTCATGATCATAATAATATACATAATAAAATTTCACTCTAATTGAAAGGTTTGGATTTAATTCATTTTTCAAGCGAATTTATCCGAGAATTATTTATAAAAAATTATAAGAGACAAGTATTCTTGTGTGATTTTAAAATTTATTGTAGAATAATATTCGACCTTTTTCCTAAATTTGCTATGTCACTTTAAATTTATAGACCAACTTGTCTCGTGATATTTAACACGTGTTCTGGACTCAACTATTCGGAAAAGCATGCAAAATACATTCGACAACGCAATAATTACGATATTCGCGATATACGACCCTTTAATTCATGTTTACACAGAGGAGCAACAGTCGATTGCGAAACTGAAGCTAGCCATTAATAACGTTTGGCTTATTATTAAATGACATAAAACTTTCTAGCCACGTGTTCCACGATAAGTTATTCAAATTGAATGTTCCAAGCGGAAGATGTTAGTTAGACTTTCAACCAACGTGTTATAATGTTGCAGTTCGTTGAACTAATAAATTAACTAGTATCCAGTTACTTTTGCATTACTTTTTTCGTGATCCTGTTTTCAAAATTTCATTTAAATTCATATTCTCCTTACCCAATATTTACTCTTCAAATTTTTTCATATAAATACTGAAATTTGTATGTTTCATTTCTTTTATTCTACAATTTCAATAACATATTCTACTTCGAGTAGTATTAGAAAATGAAAATACCTACGACGTGATAAAATTATTTGCTGATATATAAAAATTATATAAAAATTATTATATTACAAACTACTTTGTTTATTAACTTCAGTCAGTAAATGCACAATACATTGATTTATTTAAATCTTGTTATTATTCTATATTACACCATACTTTTATTCCTATCTGTGACAATCGCGTTTCGTTAATTCTCACGGTAATTCCACGTAAAAGCAACCTCGACGTTAGCCAATTACCATAATGTTAATCCTGAAATCACGAACGATTACAATTACAGAATTTAAACAGCCTGGCAATTGTTTCATCGTCTATCCCGCCTTTGAGCTGAACGGCTACAACTATTATTTCACCGTCTGACACCGGTGACCAAATTGAATTTAAATGTACAGTACCTGTTCGCGATTTATGGCTGCGTCATAAAAATTCCTCGTTGAATGCTCTTTCTTTCTTTTTCGTCGCGGTGCCAGCAGCCGTGAAAGTGCCAACCAGGGCTTACGTCGTTTGAATACAATACGATATTCGTCGCGGCGGCATTGCTAATTGCGAAATGCGATCGATCGCGCATCAGCAAACACTAGTCATGCATGACTAGGATCCAGACTGAATAGATGCTGATCACGATACGTGTAGATTTATATATCGTTACCTAGGAATGGATGGAAGACATATTTCCCCTACGTGATCTCATAGCCCGAGAATGAAACGCGAATTATCAACCTGGAACAACGTCAACGAAATATACCATTCTGTTTTATCACTTGATAGAGTTTTCGCGTAGACTATTATGGGAACCAGTTTGCGAGAATGGATACTATCCGCCAGGAAAGATGAATTTGATCATGAATTGATTTGGAAAGATTCTCATGGAGTTCAGAAAGAAAGGATGGCTTGATATCGGAATCGAAAAATTTAGAATTTTCGTCCCTGTAATTATTAAAAAATCGCTTTCGCAGGATTAACTGTGTATTCCTGTAATTTTTTAAAGATTTCTTTCCCTTTCTATCTCCTAAATTAAATATTAATTAATCACAACGAATAATTGAAAACAAAAATTTGTGAATTCAAACTTAGAACTCAGAATTTGAAGACCGGAATCCAGGATTGTGAATTCTTGAAGGATTAATATCGACTTTTGGTATAATATAAACGGAATTTTATTAGTTTATTTGTTTTCATTGTAAGTGTACAACATATTTTAATTAATGGTATCTACGTGTATTGTGGGTTGATTCTTTTATTATAAAAAGCCTACTGGAATTAGAAAATAGGTAAAATAGCTAATATTAAAAGAACTATTGAAATTTAAAATAAAAGCACAGATAATAAAACCTTGATCGACGACAAACGTGTTGACCTTCTATCTTCTAACATCGCGATAATCTCGCGACAATGAATTCAATCGCTGGAAACAACAAAGATTATGTTCGCGATAAATTCTCATTTCAATTTCACGTTTCGTTTCGGTTCGTGAAACTGAAGACTGTTAGAACTAAATTGCACGATGATTTTTGCGTCTATCGCGATATTCTGAATTCAAGAAAAATCATAAGGCAGGTGACTAAAAGCCAACTGCGATCAAACGAGGTGAAAGATTAATGTGCTGTGTTAATCTAAGCTTGTTAAATATTTCTAGGGTGTCGATGCAATCCTATTGGTTCCATATCAACTGCCTGCGACATTGTATCAGGACAGTGTCAGTGTAAGCCCCATATAGCTGGCAGACAGTGCGATCAATGTGTGGTGAGTATTATTGTTAGATTGATAGCTTTGCTCAATCAGAGTTGCTGAATGAGAAATTTTGACGAATGACTGTGATCGACTTTAGTAACACGAGGGTTAACTGCTACAAATCGGAATAAGATTTAATCCAACACGTCACTAGTCGAATAATTAATAGAAATAAATTCCATTAGAATTATGTAAAATATAAATCTCGCTATTAATATTAATATTACATTGAAAAAATAAATGTACGAAATTCTAGGACTATCATTAATATTAAAAATTTACGAAATTCTGAAAGTATTATTAATATTAAAAATTTACAAAATTCTAAAAGTATTAATATTTAGAATTTACAAAAATAAATGTACAAAATTCTAGGACTATTATTAATATTAAAAATTTACCAAATTCTAAAGGTATTACTACTAAGTGAAATTTACAAAATTCTAAAGGTATTATTAATATTTAAAATTTACAAAATTCTAAAGGTACTAATATTTAGAATTTACAAAATTTCTACATTTGCGCAGAGTAGTAAATTTATTTATTTCTAGCGCGATTTTTCTAATTTTTTATCTTCTTAAGATTGGTTTTTGGGGTCTAACAACGGGAGCAGGATGTGCTCCTTGTGGGTGCGATCCTATAGGAGCGTACAATTCTTCCTGTCACGATACCTCAGGACAATGCTACTGCAAGCCAGGTGTGGGTGGCACACGGTGCGATAACTGTCTACCAGGATATTACGGATTTTCTTCAAACGGATGTCAAGGTAGAATTTTATATTCAAATTCTAATCTGCAAAGTACATACCAATCTTTAATAAATTATTATTCTACCTGAATATCTAAAACTACAAAACCTATCAAAAGAATAGACTTCATATATCTCCTTTCTTATCGAATTCAACTACTTTTGGCAAAATTATCTATTCATTTATATACAATACATTAAATTATAAAAACTCGCCCATTATAAAAAAAAGTCGTTAATGCCACGAAATATATAAAGCCTTTTATTTTAAGGATTAGAAATTTCTATACAAATTTTTATAAAATAAATAGACTGTCCTAAGTCACAACCTATCCTAATAAATTACTAAATGAAATTACTACAAATATTTTAACTTCAATTTTTTAAATATTTACAGTTTGCGATCCATGTGTGCGACCAGGTCACATCTGTGATCCTGACACTGGTCGATGCGTGTGCCCAACCTTGACCTTCGGAGAACATTGCGACAGGTGCAGACCAGGTTCCTGGGACCTGGTCCCAGGTGTTGGGTGCAGGCTCTGTGCATGCACCCTTGGCTCTACGAAGTCTCAGTGCGATCTCCTGGGACAGTGTCCTTGTAGAATAGGCTACGATGGACTTAGATGCGAGAGATGCGCCAAAGGATACTATGGTTACCCTAGGTGTCGACCTTGCAGCTGCAACGCAGCCGGCACCTTGCAATGTAATAACGAAACTTGCAGTTGCAATGACGATGGACAGTGTCCTTGCAAGGTAACAATATAATTTCATCCAGGAATATTAAACAATATTAAGAAATACCAATTCATTCTTAAGGAAGTATACTTGTGTACTATAACTATAGTCAATGGAAATAATAGGAAATTGAAAATTGAATTTCTACACGAGGAATTTCAAGTTTAATATTTTGAATATTTTGAATATCTCTTTATTTAATAATATAATTTCATCTAGGAATATTAAATAATATTAAGAAATATCAATTTATTCTTGAGGAACCATATTTGGGTACTATAACTATAGTCAATAGAAATAGGTACTTGAAAATTGAATCTCTACGCGAGGAATTTCGAGTTTAATATTTTGAATATTTTGAATATCTCTTTATGATATAACTGATTTTCATTGTTCTGTATTTTTTGAATTTAATTCATCCTAATTTTTAACCAGGAAAAACCTTACTGTTCAAACTGTGATTGTTAGAACACTATAAATTCGTTCTTGAGGAAGTATACTTGGGTACTATAACTATAGTCAATGGAAATAATAGGAAATTGAAAATTGAATTTCTACACGAGTAATTTCGAGTTTAATATTTTGAATATTTTGAGATAAAGTTTGAAATCTTGGTATATATTCTAACTCGAGTAGCTTTTTCTACAAATACCGTGAGTTTTAGTTTATGAAACAATCGTGGATTTTTGAATTTAGGAACACGTGATTGGAAGACAGTGCAACCAGTGTAAAGAAGGTACGTTTGGTTTAGCGTTGGACAGTCCAAAAGGATGCACCGAATGCTTCTGTTTTGGAAGAGCAACTTCTTGTCAACAGGCTGGCCTCAGTTGGGGTCAACGGAGATTAACACGTCCACGAATCCTTTACATCAATGATACAACCAACGATATAGTAGTAAGCACTGTACCTTTGCAATATTAAAACGATACATCAAACTCTTAAAGAAAATTAAAAAATGAAGATGAATATTTATTTACTGAATATTTTCTTTATTTGAAGATCTCGAAATTTAGATCACAAATTTTTTTACCTCCCATTAATGGCGGACTGAATGTAATCAATGGATTTTCGACGATTCCTGATGTCGAGGGCGATGTCACGATACCATCGCATTTATATTATAATTATCCACTTTATTGGATGCTTCCAGAATCTTTTCTTGGAGATAAGGTAATTCCGAACGTTCGGAAAGAAATTCGACTATCTAACAGAATTTTAAGACGCACAGAATTCTTTATTTTAAAAATATAGGCTCTTTTATGGATAAAGAATTTTTGAAATATTTTTCGTAATTCTAGGTTGTATCCTATGGAGGATTTTTAAGATTCACCACTGTAACAGAAGGTGGAATACCTCTAAGATCTACTTTTCAATACCCAATCGTACAGATGCAAGGAAACGATAAAATTGTCTTGGAATACTATTTACCTGCGTTTACGAATAGCAATCACTATGAAGTCAGGTAATATACAGTTCTATGTAAATTATTTAATCATTTAAAATTATATTAATAATTGTTTAATGAAAATATTTAGCCTGAATATTAAAACGATCTTTCTTTTCCTTTTTTTAGATTTCACGAGTCTTTATGGCAACTGCATAACAGACCTGATTACAAAGTGACAAGGGAGGTCCTTATGGTTGCGTTGCAAAATTTGCAATATATTCTAGTAAAAGCATCTGATAATGCAGATTTTATAAAAACAACGTACGTATAACTTTATTGTCTAATTATTTAATTCCAGCAGTCAGAAACAAAAAATTAAATTAAAAATTAAAATTATTACAATAAAAATTAATTAAATTGCCTGTTTAAATAGTCATCGATAGAACTATTGATTACAAATGCAAATTATTATTGAATTTCAATCCTCATTACTATATTGAATTTTAGCTTACTCGAAGCTTCTTTAGACGCTGCTGTTTTAACACCTACACACACACCACAACTTGCGACTGGTGTCGAGATTTGCAAATGTCCCCCAGAATATAACAGTACATCTTGTCAGGATCCAAGTGAAGGGTACTACCGATGGCACAAAAACACTACCGTTACATCTACCATTGTTATCAATCTCATTGGAGAAGCGAAACGCTGTCAGTGTAATGGGAGATCAGATATTTGTGATATAGAGACAGGATATTGTTTGGTAAGCTGTTTGACTGTAATTCTAGGAACTAAATTGTATTAAATTTGAAGAAAAAACCTAAAACTATACCTCTTATGATTCGATGAAATAAACCTTAAAATATTCATTTATAACAATGAACGTATCAAAAATTGAAATAAAATAAAACAGTATTCAGATAAATAGGAATAACGTATAAGGAAATAAGGGAAAATAGACTGTCTATGGTCAGACATGAATTAGAGAAATAATTTACATGTTTCTTTAAATTACCTTACACAGTATCGTATAAGGTAATAAGGGAAAATAGACTGTCTATGGTCAGACATGAATTAGACAAGTAATTTACATGTTTCTTTAAATTACCTTACACAGAATTTGATCAGAATGTGATTCATTCTACTTACAAGAGCTTTGGAAACAAGTATAAATTTTCAATTGAGCTGACAGTTGTAAAGAAACCTTTCTTGTTTTTAACTCGAGAAAAAATTTGCTATATGATAATATATCAATAAAAAACCTACGTAGTGATATTATATTGAATCTTAACGATATAATTAAACATTTCTGTTACAGAATTGTCGAGGAAATGCAGCAGGACCAAGGTGTGATGTTTGCGCTGATAGTTTCTATGGTCATCCAGACTTTGGCTGTAAACCGTGTCCCTGTCCACAAGTGGATAAGAGATTTTCAAACACTTGTGTGGTTCTTGCCAATACTGAACCAATCTGTGTTTGTAAACCTGGTTTGTACCTGCATTGTATTATATAACATCCTTTTTAAAGTAATTACATAGCATAATGATATTCATCAAAATCTTATGTAGTCAATGAATGAAAAAAGCAAAATTTGTGACAATGGGAACGGTATGGAAATGTCCTATCGTTATCTTTGATGCCAAAAAAATTGTTTTATTTTTTATATTCACAAGAACAATATGTTTACGAAGAAAAATGGTATTTTCATTTGCACACAGGTTACACTGGCAGAAAGTGCGAGCGATGCACTCCTGGATATTATGGATTTCCGCATCTCCCAGCTGGAAAATGTGTACCATGCAACTGCAATTCTGCTGGGAGTTTGAGCGATGAATGCGACACGGAAACAGGACAATGCAGATGCAGAGCTGGTTCCACGGGTCGTGATTGCTCCCAATGCATTGCGTATCGCCATGTTTATATAAATAACGTCTGCACGTGTAAGTAAAATTTGCATGAAATATTATTTTATATACAACTTTTTATTCCGTATTACAAGTAAATAGGAATTAGGAATTTTACATTGAAATTGTTATTGAAATTAGTGGTAAAAGTCCAGTATCCTATTCTGCTCTTTCCAAAAAAGAAAACTGAATAGTATTCCCTAATTAAAAATTAATATCATTTTATTTATCTGATTCCGTTTTACGAAATTGTCTAGCAATGTGTTAAAAATTCCTATAAAAATTAATGTTTCAAAAATGTATTTAAATATTNGAAATTGTCTAGCAATGTGTTAAAAATTCCTATAAAAATTAATGTTTCAAAAATGTATTTAAATATTAAGAAAAAAGTCTGTTTCTTTTTGTTAATTAGTCGGTATTATCTTTTACTAGCGTGCAATGATAATTGTACTGGTATCCTACTCGACACTGTGGCTGCACTTTCTCAAGAATTAGCTGAAGGTACTACACATATAGCCAATGGTTACATTCCTCCCCCATGGGAAGATTTATCTTACTTCGAGTCCAATGCGAGCACGTTCTTGGGCGAAATAAATCTTCAGAATAAATTGAAGCAAAGAATGAAAAATGTTCCCTGGCACGAGTACAGAAAGCTCATGAAACACGTTGAGATGTTACTCAGAACTGTACGTGTTTAATTCGAATGAAATATAGATACTAACATGCGTGAAAATTAAATATTAAAATTCTCAAAACTGTGATGGTATTAAAAAATGTTTAGATAGAGAAATTAGCTAATATTTGTAATTTGGAAAATAGATTTATTTTCTTCTAATACGACAATTAAAGATATATCGATCTTAATATTTTAGGCGAATGAACATGCTAAACGTGGAGATACCGTAAAATCAAAGACATATGATTTAAAAAATAATGTATTTAGCGCGGAAATCGAAATGGACAATTTAAAGAAATATATAGAAGGTATTTGTCTTAAACAAAGCTCAAACCTGATATTTTTGCAGAAATTGATCATCCGATCATAATTTTCACCGTTTTAGATACAATTTCGCTGTTGAACCAATACAGCAATGACAATAAAAGGATAGAAATCAAGAAAGCACTGAAAATCGCGAAAATGATTTTGACTGCTTTAAAGGCCGTCGATTTAACGAAGAAGACTATGGAAATAGAAAATTTTCTCGAGTTAGTACTTAAATAAACCTCAACGCATAAGTATTAATTACTACAGCTTGAATCCATGCGAAATAAATAACGTACATTTCTTTTTTTAATTGTATCTTACAAACTTTTTGAAATTTAAATTTTGTTAAATTTCAATTACTCTTACTAATGAATATTTATTTAAAATTTTTGAAAAACAACAGCGACGTCGCAGAATATACTGATTTGTTGAATTCCTTGTACCATGCAACGGAACCATTAGCGATTGCTCAAGACGATGTTGAAGAATACTCTGTAAAACTAGACGACATGAGAAACATTATAGAAGACACCATGGAAACGCTATACACGTACGATGGTGCATACATCAAAATCAATGAAACCCTTTCGGAAGCTAGAAATAATTGCAACGAGATCAAGATGATACACAACACGATTAATGCAACCCTCACAGAAGGTGAAAAGTTGACGAATGAAACGCAAGGTTTCATCATAGATTTCAAAAATAACGCTCTAGTACGTATGAGTGAAATGAATTAAGCTATCAACGATTTTATAAAAATTTTAACGAATCTCAAAATTAATTGTTAATTAAAATCTGTAATTTTTTTAATAATCACACCAACGATTTTCAAGGTTTCCTTTGGGTAAATTTTTAAGATGATTTGAAACAAGATAGGAATAAATAAAATACGAGAATCATTTTCTCTGGAATTTTCATTTGATATTTTACACTTTGTATATGTAAAAATATGTAATATCTTAGTTATTAGTACTAGATACAACTAAAAATAATAGTATTTTCTACCTGTCGAGCAGTACCTCAAAAGAAGATGTATTAAATTACAGGATCTTCCGGAATTGCGAAACAAATTAACATACTGGTTTGATAAATTGAGTATGAAAGAGGAAATGCTGTATACATTAAATTACGAATATAACGACACGTACGTGATACCCGCGGTTACACACGTGAGGAATTTATCAAACTACGTTGATCAGTATGTCAGGTAAGGGGAACTTATTTACTTTTATTCTTCTAACTTCATATTATTTTATAGTAATATTTATTAATATTTAAATAGTCAAGCAATAATATTATTTATATTTATGAACATTAATTTCTATCACAATGGTTACAACAAGGAATACAAATTATTAAGAAGGATAAATAAAACTATCTTCAACTTATTTAATATTTCTAAATTATCTTTGTATACTTGACTATTTAAGACAATATTGAAAAAAAATGTTCGCACTGGTCCTGTAAATTTAATAGTACAATATAAACTCTATAATTATCTTAAAACCAATACATGATTTTAAATTGAAAATAAAATGTAATAACTGAGAATTAAAAACAAAAATATAGAGTATGAAAATTATGATAGACAGTTCCAGCTGCGAATTAATTATCGTTATTTAGTTGTACGCTATTACTTTATGTAATTGACGATCGATAACTTGATAAAGTGCAACTTGGCGTTTCTGCCGAGCAGTCTGTTTTCCGAAACAAGAAACATCGCAGCTAGCCCACTGAAGGCCAGTCAGGCATTCAAGAATATCGTCGATAGCCTAAGAACTGCGAATATCACAGCACTGGCAGCTAAAGATATTGCTGACGAGACGTACAGCATGGTAGGAAAGAACTATGACAATGAAAATCTCAAAACTGGCTAGTTTCGTAATTATTTATAATTATTTTTCTAGACATTTCCTGATGGTCCTCGGTCAAAGTCACTCTTGGACAACGCTAACGAAATGTCTCTAGCATCGTCCAAACAGAAAGATAGTGCAAAGAACCACGGGAAATTAGTAGAAGATTCGAGTGATGAATTGGAATCTCAAAAGGAAGCTGTGAATACTTTGAAAAATACCCTGAACAAGACTGGGATCAGAGACAATGAGATCAATGTAAAATTGCAAAATTTGCGAAACGATAGCGAGAAATGTGAGTCTATTTTATACTATCTTGTACTTCCATTAATAAAGTAAATATATAATTCTAATGAAGATACCTCTTTGTTATACCTATCGTAAAATTTTTAGGCTTTCAATACACCGTTATATTTCTTTTTTAAATATAGAAATTATAAAAATAAATTATACGTTTACTATAATCACTATTAAAATATTTATATATTATTTCCAGTACACGAACAAGCAAAAAATATGTTAAACGAAAATGAGAAGATATTAGAAACTGTTAAGAACACGCAGAAATTAATTGAAGATTACGAAGAAGGAATTGCTGATAGATTGAAACCAAAATTGTATGAATTAAAAAGAGAAGGGGATTCAAAGATTAGCTTAGCCAATGAAAAGAGTAAGAATTATTATATCTTTTATGATGCTGTATATTTCTTCATATCTAAGTAATCATACTTTTATTAATAAAAAAAATTATTTCAGTGACAGAAGCACTTAGCAATATAAAGAAAGCAGATGCAAAATTAATAAGCCTATCCAATGCCGCCGCGAAAAGGAAAAACGTATTTGACAAATGGAATGACACGTTAGCTACAAAATTACAGAATCTCAAAGACAAAATTGCCGAAGCTAGAAACACTGCTGATGGAGTAAATACAATATTATAATATTTCTTTCGTGTTATAGTTGAGC
The DNA here is from genome assembly GCA_002201625.1 of Euglossa dilemma. Taxonomy (NCBI): domain Eukaryota; kingdom Metazoa; phylum Arthropoda; class Insecta; order Hymenoptera; family Apidae; genus Euglossa; species Euglossa dilemma. Next base: position 69,436 of record NIJG01000127.1, on the reverse strand, counting down.
AAACGTTTAAATAAAATTCTTTCCCTTAGATTCGCGTTTCATTGAAATCTGCAGAAGGAAAAGAATGCAGTAGATCCTACAGGCCATCAACATTGCAGCCAACATCAACAAACACTATTGTGATGACCTTTGCGCTTCCAAAAGGGAAGAAAGAAGGTTCTCTATTTTACTTGCCAAGTAGTATAAATGTAGGTATACTACTCGAATTACATACAGCCCTTTAAAACACCAAATCAGAAAAATAATTTGTTATATTTATTTTTTACTCACAGGATGATTTCATTGCCCTGGAGATCATTGATAGGAGAGTAAGGTTCGTGTGGAATGTTGGAGGAGGTACAGGAATCCTTACACATCCGGAAGTGATACAGAGCGGCAATCTTCAGGATGATAGGTCCTGGTATCGTGTCGAAGCTGAAAGGTATCATAATACTTTATTTTACAACTAAATGATAATACGAATAGTACAAAAATGAAACAAGATTAATATCGTGGCGATTTTAAAATTAATATTCTGTCCCCGAAGAAAACAAAAAAAAAGAAGTCTCCAGTTCAAAATTGTAAAAACTAGAAAACGAAAAAAATTAGGATACAGTATTATTATATATTTCAATTAGTAAACATTTTTTATCAATGAAAATATTTTTGTTTCCTTAATAAAACTTTCACCAATTACTACGAGTTTCATTATTTATACTACATGTAACAGATGTAACGAACATTTTGTGAAAAAATGAAACAATTTTCAGAGTACGTCACTTAGGTAAACTGTATGTACGAAAGCAAGCATCGACAACTAAGGGATATCCACCTGTAAAAAATTCGACAGACTCCGAGTATGGTCGTTTCGATATTACCTCCTCGGATCGTGTATGGATAGGGAAAATTCCCAGATCAGAAAGAAGAAGAACCGAACTTATCGCGTCTAATGGACTTCCAGGATGTGTACACCAAGTTATCCTGGATGGAAAACCCATTGGTCTTTGGAATTTCATTACAACTGCACCGGATATGGCTTGCGAAGCCTGCGTAGAAGGGTAATGGAGAAAAGTTCTTTAACTTTTAATTCTGTGATAACGAATATCAATTTTCAATTTATATATTTTATTTTAATGTTGCAGAGTGGAAGATGTTAAAGATGACATAGCTTACAGCTTCAATGGAGAGGGGTATGCAGTCAGAAACAGAGTTTCTTCAGGACCATATAATAAATATTCATTTGGGGTATCGATCAGCTTCCGAACATACGATGAAAATGCTCTGCTATTTCTGGCTATTAACCCAGACAACGTATGTAATATTCACGTGTCCTTCTGTACAGATATTTTAAGACAACTTAATTTAACTGTTGTGCTTCCCATCCTATTACTAATTTTGTATGTTATAATTTAAGAAATGAATGTATTTTTCTGTTAACCCATTTGCATCATAATCTGCACTCAATAACTGTTTCTTGCCTATTATAAATTTATGTATCACACAACTATGTAAAAGAATAAATATTTATACTATAGCATCATATAAAATAATGTTTTAATATATGTATAATTTCTGGATCAAATATAAGTAAGAGTTCGTTTGTTACACTTAATTTCATTGAAAGTCTTGGTAGACTCCTTTCAAAGCGACGATGCAAATGAGTTAATTCTAAATATAATGTTAGACTTGTATTTTAATTAATACATTTTATTTCTACGCATAATAGAATCAGCACATCATGATATTCTTGAGAGAAGGAAAAGTGATTCTGCACATCGGTTACGGTGGTAACGTTACCATGAAAATGTCCTCGAATTTCAAGTATAATACAGGAAACTGGACGAAGGTGGATGCATTTAGACACTATCAGCCACGCAAAAATATTGAGAAATGTAGTTTAAGTATCGAAGGAGATAATGATAAGAGAATCGGTGCACCTACACCTCAGCCTAAAAAAGAGGACATTCCTGATTTCGCAGAAGCTAAATATTATATCGGTGGCTTACCACCGAGTTTCCGTACGGATAAATTAATGTTACCCTCACAAGTGTCTTTCCTTGGTTGTATGTCTTCTATAAACGTTGAGGAAGGCTATGATCCAATGGCAGAACAGTATTATGGCGTCGAGCCTACTTGTACAAATAAGGTATACTAGTTTTATTTAAATGGAATATTTGATACATTAGCGAAGAGTAAATTTAATGAGTGGTGATATTGATAAGTTTGTTTAAATTGATAAATTTGTACTTTTCCAGCCATTAAGGATAGTAGGATTTTACGGAGATGGATATTTGCAACATTCAGCATATACACTGCGTAAAATAAGTTCTACAGTGGGTTTCTCCTTTAGAACCATGCAGGTGGATGCTGTACTTTTCCTTTCTACATTCGAAGGGCAAGAAGAACGTATGCCTATGATACGACATATGAACGATGAGTCGAATGTGAGGACCATTTAGAAATCATTGTTATCCTTTTATATTCAAATTAATGTGAACTAAACAAATATTTATTATAATTGTATTATAATTGAATAGGAACACAATTTAACATAATATCGATCAATTTATCTTTGGTAGTTTACAATAGTAAATGTTCAAAAAAATTTTAATTCAATAATTAATTTTATATCATACAATCATAATTTGAGATTATAATAGAACGTAGTGAATGAAGTAATTAACTTACAATGCAATTTATTCTTTCAGAAAAAGAGCTATTATTCCGTATGCATAATCAATGGGCAAGTACAAGTACGTTTGAACGCTGGAAGAGGAGAACTCGTTTTACAATCGAATGAGACTTTCAATGACGGAAGATATCACTCAGTAACAATAATCAAAAGGCGAAAAGAAGTCGAATTACGAATAGACGATGCGTATCAGAGCGCAGGTAAACTACCTACCAGCGCTGCTATCAGAGCTCCTGAAGGAAGCGGAGGACTGTTCTTTGGGGGTTTACCAGTATTTGTTAACAATACTAACATGATTTCGACCATTAGCCCTTTATATGGTGCTATTAAAGATGCGATATTTAATGACGAGTAAGTTTTGCAACATTTCATACCTTCAGAAATACAAATAACGTTAGAAACTAGTAGCTTTTATAAACAAAATTTGCAGTTGTTATATCCATTAAGGTAACTCAGAATATGTACTTTCTTTCTGTTTTTCTTTTTCTTTAGAATTATTCGATTCGATGAAGCTATTAGTTTCGAGCATGCATTGATTGGTCGTTCTGGACCAAGCATGGGAAGAGATCCTCCTACTTATACACCATCAGCGTCGTTATCGAGAGGAATGTCTACCCAACCCGAAGGATGCCAAAAAGTGCCATATTATTCTCTGGAAGCTGGTGCTCTAAAATTCGGAGACAAACCAAACAGTCACACGCAACTTTATTTAAACTTCAAAAAATTTTGGGAGAAGAAATACGCAATAGAATTTGATTTCAGAACATATTATCCAAATGGTTTACTGTTTATTACTCCAGTATGTAATAATTTCTTAGAAACTTACAAAAATACTTCAATCTTGCCAGTACTTATGCAGTAAAGAATCTTTGAAAATTACTACAATATTTCTAATTAAAATATTGTTTTTTCTTTATAGGGCCTCAGACCAAAGCACTACCTCATGGTCGTGATACGAGATGGACAGCTCTTACTTCTAGTGAAAAGCAAGCAAAAGAAAGAATTATTATTTAAAACTCCGTTTAATGATGGTAACTGGCATCATGTAGTGATCAGTCACGAAGAAAGGAAATTAACGTTGCTTGTGGATTCTCAAACACCACGCACAATAAAAGTGCCAAGGAAAATTGGGCTAGCCTCTATGATGTATATTGGAGGCTTACCTGAGAGTGGAACTCCAATTCCTGAACAAGTTGTAGTTAAACTTGAGACTCTAAAAGGGTGTATCAGAGGGTTGAGAATCAATGGGAACGTATATGATATGGTTGGTTCTACTAGCAGAGCCTATCAAGTGGGTCAGTGTTTCCCAAATGTAGAAAGTGGAGCTTATTTCCAGGATGAAGCATATGCTATATATAGTAAGCGAATAATAATTTTTAATCAATTTTTAATCTATCCTAATTTCAAGTAAAAATGAGATTTCGTTAAAAAAAAATTGATGATTGATTAAATATTTATATAAAAGTATTACTGTATAAGTAACCATAATAAAATACTTAATAAAATAAGGAATTAAATTTTTATTCTTTGCAGAAAGGAACTTTGAATTAGGTGCTGTATTGGAACTTCAGTTGGAATTTAGAACATCGGAATTGTCAGGTGTTTTGCTTTCGATAACAGCACCTGGCAATTCACCTTCGTTATCATTGGAGTTGAATAATGGTAAAGTGATCATGTCAGGCGATCTGGGAGACAACAATCCGTTGTATGTAGAACAACGTTTTACTAGTCCATACACAATTTGTGACAATCGGTGGCACAGAATACAAGCGGTTTATAATGACGAAGAGTTGGCATTAAAAGTCGACGAGATGGATCAAAAGTATGGCCTCCCAGCTAATGTTAATTATCATATAATGGATTCTACAGTCTCTGGACCTCTATACATTGGTGGTTTACCAGGTAAGGAATGTTTATCCATACTTTCCCTTATTATTTTTTATTAAAACCACGTACTATAGTATTGAATTTTTACTAGTGAGTGAAGCTCATTAATCAAATTAATATATTTTATAATGATTGAACTATTATGAAATAAAAAAAAATATAGATGAATTTATAATAACACTTACAAGTATAAATAATTTTGCAGCCTCTGCTCCGAAAGGAACATTAATAACAAGAGATCATTTCAATGGGTGTATAAGAAATGTTATGATAGGGGGAGAGAGAAGAGATTGGACAGACATGGATGAATTGCATAACATTCACTTGAGCTCCTGCCCAGTACAATGATAATCAGTACAATGTGTGAACTCCTCTGAGTCATTCAATTTAGTTCCAAAGACTGTTCAAAGGACGCACAATGTTTGAAAGGTTTCTATGAACTGTGTTCAATGCAATTTCACACCGGGATCAAGTGCCATATCATGATGGGAAATTCTTTAATCATTAAGACATAAGATTAAACGAAGCCAAGAGATGCTAACATGCAAATGCATGAAGTTTACATTGATGTTTCTCAAACTTGTTTCTACTGTTATAAAGTCCTATGGTAACAAATACTTAGAAAATATTAATGAAAATTCTTTGTACTTTTATATATATCCAATGATAAGTTTATATTTATATTAAAAATAAGTTGAGGGAAAATTACATGCTATGAACACAATGTAAAAAGAATAAGTTAATATTTACAATTTGTACATAACAAATTTTACATTTACTTATTCTTACGTAAAATTTTTGAAATAAATTTTTACTGCAAAAAAATGAAGAATTTTCTCAACATGTACTAAAACATTTGATTTAGGCTATAGCTCGATGTTAAAGTATTAATTGATTATTTAAACAACCATTTTAATGGTAATGAATAAAGAAACAAAAAATTAATGAAAAAATTTAAAATTCATTCAATTCGTTATGATATGAAAGCAAATTGATTGACATTATTTCAAAAATTTATAAATTATCTATCTAACTACTATTATATCTTAAAAAATACTTAGAAAAAGTTATTACGTATCTTATACGACAATTCTATGATGTAGAAGCGATTCGTTACACTCATATTGCCATTCCAATAGGTATTTTAATAATGATATTCACAATTCTTTGAAGATGTAACCAACGAATGAAAAGTATCATCTTCCCGCGCTTTCACACGAATCTTTATACGCAATAACTACCACGTCTATCAAAGTTTAAATTAAAAACAAATGAATATAAAATGATAACTACTTCATTCACACTTATAATTCTCAAAATAAATTATTATTAATTTTAGTCAATTATAAAACTGAAAATTTTGTAATTTAATATCAAAATATCAAAGAATCAAAAGATCAACGTACTACGTAGTAAAAATTCGATCGGTTATTCACCATTGAAATGTTTTAAATATTAAATAGTTAATATTTCACAGTGATTTTAGAAAACAGTTTGAGAAACAATTTTTGAAGCATTAACAAATTATGGCACAAATTCGCGTCGAATTGTATCATAGACCCGATATACAAAACAAACGTCACGACATACGTGTAAGTAGCAAGATCACTGCCATATAGTTTAATTGTAATTCATTTGTAAGTCATAAAACAATTGTACATCAGTATTTAAAGCTATTTATTATCGTTAATATAAGTGTAACTAGCGATTTCGATCGAGAGCGCGGCATACAGCATGAAAATGTGCTCGATCGAAACCGTATATTTTTAAAAAAGAAAAGGATAAGAAAAAATGAAATGAAATTATTTTGTACTGTTGTAGCCGTAGTAAGGTATTGAATTTTAATATTTAATATGATTAGAAGCGAAAGAAAAGTCATATTTAGCGCCCTGTAATAAAGTGTCCTTAACGAATTAAATATAGTATATATGTAGGGAGAAATGTTCTTCACAAGGATATTTTAATATTTATGTCTAGTATTTTTCTTATTCGTTGAATTGTAATATATTATACATATGCAGAAAAATTAACAATGACGCCTCCGCTATTGTGTATAAAATATATAACAATGAGAAAGTATGGTCATCTAATTCACCCTCTTCTGTACTCCAAAAGTTATATATACATTTACATTACACAACCAATTAAGACAAAGAAGACACACTTAGTTTCGTATATATATATATCTATATATATATCATTCACAGAAGAATAAAAGTCTATTGCAATGTGGGTTATTAAATTTTATTGATGACATTCGCTGCAAGATGCTAACAGTAAAATATGACCCAAATTTTTACTTGACGTACTCAATAAATATATATCATCGAGTAGTTTCATTTATGCGTATATAAAAACATAATATTTACAGACATGGATAAATCGAACAAGTATGATTCGACAAAGTTTTCAGTTTTCATTTCTTTCATTTGTGACAATAAAAATGAAGGATTATTACATAAAGGTAATCGTTTATTATTAATAAGCGCGATTATTTATATCCCATTTTTTCGTATCTCTGTGTTTTCGTTTCATTGTTTATCACGCCGGTTACCAACAGCTCACTAATAATATTTCTCTGCTTCGAAAAATATAAATATCAAGCACAAGCAATCACCCACCCTTCATTGCTACAGTTACACATCCTTTTTTTAAACGTTCTCTTACTGTTTGTAACTTTTTCTCTATTATATTTTCAATCCCTTCTCCACAAGCCGATGTTCTTCCGTTGATTCTTAAGATTAGTGACTATTATAGTGTTAATCGTAAATCTTCATTCACTGTTCGTTCACATTGTTATCATAGACTTCTTTTTCGCGATTTGCGCCTTCAAATCTTATTCATTTTACGGCGTTTATTTATTTTCGCGTTCAATATTGTCAGGTCGGACTATTTTCGGAGTCTGAAGCTCGCAAAAATTTCTCTATTCATCATTGACGATACACGCAATAGATTTACAATAGACGAGAATAAAATATAATAAACTTCTTTGGGTACTACGATCGACGGATTTTTTTCTCTTTTTAAGTGAAATTTTTTTCCGAGTCCCTCCATTACGTGAGTTTTCACAGACGAGGCTGAATAAAATAATCTCAGGACGATTAAACCAAGTGTATCGTTGCGAATTAAAAATATATTTTTCGCGATTAATCGTGAAGAACATGAAATTCGATATGTTGCATAATTACTTAAGAATAATCAATACGGTCGTGTTCTGTTATGCCATTGCAGAATATAGGGGGGTCTATTATTCCAGTGAATCGATCTGCATTTTATCTTTCTCTGTTTTTTTTTTTCTGTCTTGTTTCTTATAACGTTATCGTTCCAAATCTCATGCACATGCCCGACAAATTAAAAAAATACATTATACAAAATCAAAAAAACAAAAAAATTGATAAACGCTACAATATACAGCCTAAACATAACTTAAATAGAGAACGCGAAAACAAAAGGCAAATTCTTTAACGGTTAGACCCTCCATATTTCTGTACAAAATTGTATTTTACTTCTATCTAGTTTCTATTCATTTGTCCTATCGGCATAATATGAAAAACGAATTGTATACATGATAAAAGAATTAAATCGTCAAGATGGAAGGTCAGTGCCAATCCCACGCGAACGACGGACAGTTACAATTTATGGCACAATAAATAGTTCTTTCGTTATTACATTATTATGCTAATTATCCATCATGTACAATACGAGAACCGCATGTTTCGCTTCGCTAGAAATTGGACTGACGCGTTCCATTAGGAAATGAGAACCATACTAAAAAAGAGAAAAATAAAAAAAGAACGATTGCCATCCGAAGAAAAAGGATCCATATACTGTTGATACAATTTTTAAGGGGTATCACCCAACTTATAAACGGGTTAAACATTAGTCCGTTTCGTTAAAATTTGCAACAATATACTAAGACGTTTATAAATAAATCATTAACATTATACCAGGGTCTCTTTTCTCGGTCGCGAGGAACGCAGACTATAAACGTTGGATTAGACATATTTAGGCCTAGGACATTCAAATAAGTTATTTAGTTAAAGCAAAGATAACTTTGAATATAGATCAATTTTTGTTATTTTCATGCTTCTACATTCCAACCATCTTCTGCTTTCCTCTTACAATGTACGAAACGATTACAAGATTTCAAACTATTTGATACATCATAAAGAATAAGTATGTATTGCGCGCAGGAAAAAGAAAAGAGCAATTCGATCAAAGGTTTCATCATTTCGTGGCCGTTCTTATGTCCAGACACTTCTTATCAGTCACCAAAATTATTACTGTTCTTTCAAGAAACAAATTTTTACTTTTGGTACTGTTTGGTACGGTCTCATTCTCTCCCATCTCAAATCCTTACAAGTTTATAATCTTATACCGATACACACTGCACAAAACTCTCTTCAAGATATTCAAATCAACGAGGCATTCTATAAATTATAATCGATGGTACCTACACTGTAAAGGAAAACCATCCTCGCACAACATCAATTACATCCAGATCGATCTTAAGGCTGATTTGGTATTTTCTTTCACTAATCAGAATCAACTTATATATTTACAAATCCACATTATTTTTTTTTTTTCTTTTTGTTTGTCCGTGAGCTGGTTTTCTCAACACTTTTCAACGAACGAATTACATTATCTACGTACGCTGCTGCAACCGTCAACAGCTGCAAAAATCTCATGGTTAACGAGGAATCATTAATTCGCCTTCGGCAATGATGTACACGATAAAAAGAAAGTTTTAAGACAATTACAACGATTGTACGAAACAATGTTGAGCCTCGAATCATTTAGTAAAAATATTAAACAACCTACGATTCTAAAAGTTAAATTTTCGTGCAAGACAAGCGTTTCATTACTTTTCTCCTTATTTTTTTGGTTGATCTTGTTAAATATTAGTTAATCAAATAGAAAAATTACACTGGAAAATTCGAATCTTTTTATAGACTCTGTCAAAAATATGCTTGAAATTAATGATCCTCTATTTGCGTTTAGTAATTCGTAAAATTCAATGGTACTACGATAATAATAATAATTATAATAATAATTAAGAGCAGTTTTAATTTACGCGTAACGGGGAAATATGTGCGAATTACTTTATGTAATATAAAAACGAAACGTTCGTTACGTGACATTTATGAAAGCCCTGCCTCTCTCTCAGCGAAAAAGAAGAAGATTATAAGAAAAATTAATTAATACCTTTTACATCAGTCACAACTTTCATTTACAACACAGCAGCTTACACGATTACAAGGCGGTTACACGTCGGAAGTTAGTCCGCAAAGATATTAGATACTGACAACAAACCATTCCTATTAATAAGATATTGGTAAACTTACGACACAGTGATTGATGCCAACGTTAACTTAAAAACAAAACAAAAAACAGAACGGAAAGAAAATACAAGAAGAAAAATAGAACAAATTATAAAAAAGAAAACGTATACGTGGTAACATTGCGCCGTTCAATGTGGCATGCAATCGTAAAAACGCTGAAAATGATTGCACACCCGTGTCTACGAGTCAGCATCAATCATTTGTCCTTATAAAATTGACTAAGAACGCAATGTTTGCATTAATTTAATATGGGCCTGTATTAAAATAGTAACTATGAACAACAGAGGGCATAGTAGCATAAAGTGTGACACTTGTGTAAAACTATATGACGAGAGGTATGTCTTTCTTGTTCGGCAAATTCACCTTTTTACCTTGCCAAAGGCTATTGTGTATCGTAAAGGCATCTATGGTCACAGTCAGATGCTTTGTGTGTACTTGTGAAAAGCATTTTGCTCCTGAATTATATCTAAAAAGAAAAAATTATATTATTCATATGTCATAAATTTTTCTCATAAAACTACTATATACACACATTCAGTTTAAGAGAATATATAACATATATACACTGGAACTTGAAGAAATAAAATAAAAAATATTTATATGCGTGAATTTATCTATATTTTCAGTAGTTTAAGGAATATGTAGATTAACACTAGACATATAAATTATGTCTAAATCTGACTGTCTATCTTAAACATATAAGCATTTGCTAAGTGAAGATAGAGAGAATGACTATTCTATAAGCTACAAGTGAAATGAATATTTATAAAAACCAGAAAACTAAGTTTCTAAGCTCCAATCTATTATTTATAAAGAAACACTTCGAAATCGTCTATTTACACTTAATAATTAATAACGTAACTTACATTGGAAAAGATAACTTCTTTGTTACATATATTTTTCACATACTCAATGTTCTTGCATAACAAGACATTGTAGTGTACAATGAGATCAAGAAGTATATTTGTAATAAGAAGAAATTCGAAAGGACGATGAACTTACTTGAAAAATTTGTCGAACATTTTATCCGTGACTTGTTTCGGTCCGACACCGTACAACTTCGAAACATCTTCTCTATCTGGACAATATGAGTAGAGAGCCCGGAATTGGCAGCCAGCATCTCGAAATAAAATAAGAAAGTGTTTGCTTTCTGATCTTGCAATTTCATCAAGAACTCTTCTCTTTGCTTCCTTATTCACTGTGCCCGGAAATACGCAATATTCTACAGCGTTCAACATAATGCCACGATTTGACTTGGTTGTTGGTTGTTTGTACAATCTTGGACCTATTAATGACAAGAAAATGAACTCATGAAGTTTATGCAATCTGCACATCAGACTACTTAATTATATTTTATATTTTCTGATGCATCATTTCTTCACAAGTGTAGGAACAGATCTTAAAATTAACAGATCATGAAAACGAGTCATGAAGCAACGATGCAAAAGAAACTACAACTTCTATTATATTGGTACCTATGTAGCATATAATTGAAGTTTGATTATCATTTGACTTCTTTACCATTATAATCCATCATTGAACTTGGAGTACTACTGATGTCACTGCTTCCATCATCGAACACTCGCCTCTTGGTCATCAAACCGGGAGGTAGAGAACCAGGTCCAGATGGTGATGGAAGATGCCTCATGCTACCCATACCCGGACTCGGTGCTCTCCTTGGTGGTGTGGCTCTGCCCAGGCCGCTGTCTGTATCTGTGTATCGACACATCATACCGTCTTGATCACTACTCGAACCTGCGAACGCAAGCTCAGTATATGAAGATAGAAATAAAAAAAAAAAAGGCTCGAACGTACGTGTCCGTCCACAATGTAAAGGACAAGAGATACGACCTTTGAATAGTCAGTTCAATATAAAATGTTTATACCCATCCAAGCAATAGGAATTTGAACGGAGTCAATTTTATTAATTACTAAACGGTTAGTCCCTGATATAGACTGTGAGATATTAGTCACTTGTTAGACTTACGAAGGACCTTCAAGAGTATCCATCTTCATAGCTTGCGTCCAATATAAAAACTTTAAAAAATATTGATGTATCGTACGAGAGTTAAGGATCAAAATTCTTTTACTCTATGTATCGACTAATTTGTTGAAACGAAACAGCGGAAGCTCATCGTGATTCTAAGACGATCTAAGGATCTATTTGTCAGGAATCTCGAGAACGGCAATAATTAATAATTGACGGTAATTTGAATCGGGTACTATTTTATCTAACATTTTGTAACACGCGACCAAAAGTAGTGGACAGATTCACTTGTATTTAAACATATGGTTGCTAATGATAAATTTGCGGTCTTAGGCGGACAAACGAAGCATAACAAATTCATCTAACGATCGTATAATTCGTTAAATGCGGTAATAAATGGATTAACTCATGCAGCATTTATGAGTTCTATCGAAAAGTTTGATGCTCATCGCTGAGATGAATTTACTATGCTGTATTACCATAATACCTGGAAATAAAAATAGAGAGGAATGACAGAACAAATACATATTCAACATAAGTGATGGGATAACCATATGATACAGGACCTAAATGTGAGTCAGAGTGAAAGGTTATTAAATGGATACTGGAACCACCAACAATAATCTGAAAAACACTGAAAATATTGGTACCCATAACCAGTGCTGTACAACAATAAGCCCAACAAGCATCAACTTAATTTCATCTACTGCAGCAAATGAGTTATCCTGTGAATGAATATCGAAATTCCATTTGCTCTAAGAAGACGATTTTGAAAAGTAGAAATAATTTAAAGGGCAAGACTAAGAGATATTCGTGAAATCACTTATCTATTTCACAACAAGATATAAGTACAGCAGACAGAATTTCGAAAATATTTATTTATAAACAATGTGCTGTTGGTGTATGCGTGTAAGTATATCACTGCCACCTGTGCTCCAATCTGCCACCATGCGACTACGTGTATGCTATATAGCCTACGAAAAATTGGAACGGTGTACGGGACACGTAAAATATACTGTTGCACAATAGAAGGGGGATTAAACGTATTCCAAGTCACTGGTGCTTCTTACCACACAAATTCATCAAGGAATTAGACTTTCTCCCCTTAAAGTTTTGGTAACTCGGGTATTTAGGCCTGCCTCTAACCTGTTGCTGAGGCTCCTGCACATCTGCAATAATGCAATGTTTACCTTGTTACATTCCAAACGCTATGTACGATCAAAGATTAATAGTAGGGGATGCTTCAATCGTACGTCATTGCATCAGGGGCAGAGTCTAACTACGAGCCATGTCCACTAGGAACATCAAAAACTCAAGGTAGCCGGTGCAGGTTGGTGCAGAACAACGTTGCGTTCCAACTGAAAGATGTCTACTATAAGGCGCTACTTAAAAATAAAGTCATACCCTTAAGTAACCTTACTTAGGTAATTTGGAGAATAATCAAACGCTAATGAAATATTCAACATTGTAAGATTCATACGTAGCTGCCCATACCAGTGATACATCCTGCAACGAGTCTACTTTCATCAAGCCAAACGTTTAAGGAACATGATACGGCATTCTTTCTATAAATAATAATCAACCCACCTCTAGATGTTTTGTAGGAACCACGTCGACCAAGTTGATTCATACTTCGACAAGGTGAGGAACCTCTACCGTCGTCGGGTGAATCTACGGAAGATACTAAAATAGGGTACCTCTATTACAATCAGTTAGTTCCTCTCCAGGACGATACTAGATACTATATATGTTTTTATGAATATCTTTTACTACCACATTACACTAATAAACAGATATCTCAAATAAATTCGAAGCATGCAAAATAGTACGCAAAGAAAAGTGCTATAACATAGATCATCCATATGTTAAAAATGAATAATTTTGAAGAAAATTTGGAATACGACGTATTTTTCAATTTAATTTATCTAATAACAGATTTGATAATATATTGCACATCTTTTTGTTACAGTCAATTAATTCATAATTGTTTCTTTAAATTTTATCGTTAAATATCAAAAGCAGCAAATATAAGCAAATCACTCCAATCAGCGTGTTAATAATCATTGAAAAAGATTTGATATTTTAATACTTTTTTTTTTTAATTATTTAGCTTTGCGTATGCATTCTTCTTATGCAAAGCTAACGAATATAGAGATATATATGTGATGTTTCAGATATATATGCGAGTCAGAGTGTGTGTTGTGCATACCCCTGAGACTGCCGCCCCGATAAAGAGGGCCGGAACGTCGTTCATCAAAATGAGCAGCAGTAAGACTGTCCTGCGAACCTCGGTAGTAGTCTCGCCTCATCGTCGGGGAGGTCAGCGACGCTACAGTAAGTGTGTTAGTGCAAAACAATCAGCTCGAATTTTCTTTACTATTCTAGTTTATTCGAATGGGAATCTAAGAAATGTATGATATTAACTCGTTGAATGTATTCGCCTTGAATGACAGATAAACTAGTATAGCCGAGAAAATTTGAAGCTTGTGGAATTGTGACTGGGTGAGATTTCATAAAACAAAAAAGAAAAAAAAAAAAAGACAAAACAATAACAACAAAATCAATATGGAAAAAACGGCGTTACTAAAGAAAAAAATAAAATTCTTTTGATTTGAATTTTCGCCATGCAAAAACTGAATGCAATTACATTACAACACTGAGAAACTGTCACTATTAGAAGATTATAACAAAGGAATACATTTGTTACAATAGCAGTGGTAACTGTTATCTTGGAGATAACTTGGTGTAGTAATGTAATACGAGCATATATAAGGATCATTTTGTTTCAACTACATATATAGATATTATGTGTGTATAATTAATCTCCAAGAAACACTGATCATTGCAATGAATAATTGTTTCACTACCAAATCATGTTAGATGCGTTGTCATACCTGTACTTAGATTAGAAGAAGAACCTTTCTTTCCACGACTTGGCGTGAGAGCTCCAGAATCTAACTCTGAACCAGCATCCACGTGAATCGTTTTGGGTCGTGGTCGAGTTGCAGTCTTGTTACGCAATTTTGTCGGTTTTATTGCATTCAGAAGCTCTTTATCAATAACCTTGCCCTAAATAATAGTGACGATTTCTAGTGACTAATCCAATTAAAGCGCTATTGATAACAGTAAACTTAGAAAAAACACTCACTTCTCTTTCTGCCTCTTCTATCGCTTTTTTCACTTTGTGTTGTTCCAAAATAGCAGCTCTTCGTTGTCGTTCCTCTTCCTTTTTACGAGCTTTTTCCTCTGCTTTTAATTTCTCCTGTTCTCGTCGAGCTTGTGCTTCTGCCTCTTTTCTTTCTTTCATTTCTTCATGCTGTTGTCTTCTTTGTAATGACATAAGCATTATACGTTCTTTCTTCCGTTCCATTTCATCCAGAGAATTCTACAAAAATATATCAATGAAGAAAAAAGAAAAAAGAAAACACAAAAGAAAGAAAAGGAAGAAATATGTTGCGATAAAATTCATGATATTTGTCACATAAGCTTACTGGGTCAGGATTAGCTAATTGATTTCCAATTATTAAACCAACTCCAGATTGTCGACTTTCTCCGCCCATCTCGTGTCGTTCACGTTGCTTTTCTCTTTCTACTTCTCTCTGTAGTTCTTCATCTCTAATTTCTTGTCGTTGGAAGTCTCTTTCTTCTATCTGACGCTGTTTTTCTCGATCTAAACCTCTTTGAATTTCAAGCTGCTTCTGTCTATCAATAGTAGTAGCCGGTGAGTCAGGGCGCATTGTAAAATCTTCATTTTCAACATACGATGCTACGCTTCTTTCCTATAAAAAAAAAGAAAAAAAAGAAAGGAAAACCGGAGTATAAAGAATATGAAATATTAAAGTATTAGAAGCTCAACTCTATCTATTATATACATTGTATATGAGAATCCTAGAATTAAAAAAATATCACTATATGTTTACCTTTTTGGGAGATGTTCTTTTTACTCTAAGAGTGGGTTTGGGCTTTTTCGGTGCGTCATTGTCGAAGCAAATATAGAATCCTTTTTCGCCAGCATCCGTTGGATCTAGAGGAGTTACTTCCGCTGTACCCAATGGAGATGGTGTGGCTTCTCTTAATGATGGATGAGGTTGAAATGAATTACGTGATATTGAAGGTCTAGTTGGTGATGGAATTCTATATGTGCGGCTGCCAGACGTGATGTTTAAACCTCTTATACCTGGTATGAGCTCATCATCATTTCCTTTAAAATACGTGAATGAGTAAAGAAATAGAAAATGCGAACAGAAACAGAAAAATAAACATAATGAATTTCTTCTTGAAAACGTATATGACACGTTCTTAGATGAACAGATCGAAATTGGATACTCACCAATGAATGATATATTCTGAGGTTTCATATCATCAACAGGTGGAGCTGGAACAGGTGCATGTAATGCAGTAATTTGTCTCTTTTCGGTGGGGCTTTCACACTTAATTGGTATATGATGTACAGTTGGCCTTTTTGGTTCAGGACTTTCACTCATTAACTGACTTATTCGATGAACCTGTATTGCAAAATTAAGGGCGAAAAATTAGTATCAGAATAACATTAAGATAAACGATATCGTTAATAAACACGACGTGATATATATATTACACTGCCAAGCTATCGCAAACAAACGAACCTCATAATGGTAATTAAACGAATTAATAAAACTAGATGAATGAAAAAACTGCATTATTTAATATATCGTATAAACCCGTAAAAGAACTAAGTAATTTGAAATCGAGAGTGGAGTGTTCGAACGTCAAACTCCAATGCGAGTAGCGTCTGCTATACTAAGTGTGAAGAGAGTATCTATAAATGTGCATTACATCACTAACTGGTTCCATGAGTGTTGCCTGCTTATATATATGAAGCAATTCATTTACTATCTAACTGACCAAAAAGGAGTAAAGAACAGTATACAATCCTTACAATCGATCGTGACTTCCCTGTCAATTTAAATTGTTATTACGAAAATATATATAATTATTCGTGATTTATAGTTTTTCGTTTGTTGCTTAAAACATAAATTTCATTAAAAATAAGTCGATTAAGGAGATCAATAATTTTTTTTACATTTATATCGTGTTTTAATAGAACATCTATAAATAAAATAAAAATACAAATGAAAATAAAAATTTTATTTTTATTCTGACTAAATATTATGATAATTAATTGAATTACAACCAAATAGAGCCAACGAACAATTATTATACTCACAGCGTTACGATGTTGTGGACTAGCAGAAGATGGTGGTGTTTGATTAAAGATAGATGCAGATGATGGATATGTAGAACCAGGGTGACTCATTTGATTATTACAAAGACTATGATCCCCACCATTGAGGTACCTTGGTTCCTGAGGAGTATCGTGTAAAACAAATCCTTTCTGTTGAGGTGGGTGCGTTCCCCAATTCCGTGTATCTTGATACAAACGCATATCTTGTTGATAAGCTACAGAAAAGGTTCAAATGACAATAAGACCGGCAAATTAAATTTTAATTTATTAAACAATGCACGTACTTGCTGGTTGAGTACTATATCGTGGATCTATTGATTGTTGATAGCCTACAGCAGCCATTTCATTTGCTAAGCTTTGTGTTGGAGGTGGTTGACTCCACATTCGTCTTTGCAGCTGGGGTTGATCATGTAGATAAAACTGTGATTGTTGAGTTTCTTGTAATTTCGATGTTAATGGACCCATGGTCGGAATTCCAAAATTCTAAACAACGATAAATAAGAAGAAAATAAATATTATGTCAGAATAACGAAAGATAAGCAATTAACCCAGAAATACATACTTGCATATGTTGCTGACTAAGACTTTGCAATTGTTGAAGTTGTTGCTGCATTTGTTGTTGATGCTGGGTCATTAAGTGCTGCTGCTGTATCTGATTTTGCTGATTTGCTAAACGTTGTATGTCTGCTTGTATTTCGCTAAGACTGTTGTTCATCCTATAGAAGGATGTTTCATGTGAATCTATTTAACGAATTTTAGAAAATTAAACATAGAAATAAATACTGACTGCGATATCGACTGATGATACTGCTCAAGATCCATATTCTCAATATCTGGAGTACGTCTTGTTTCAATAAATGGCGCATTACCGTCATGCTCCAACCATTTATGTTCAACGTCTCGAACATCTTCGCTAATTTCCTATAGTCATTGGTATAAATATTAAATAATTATTTGAAACGTGTAAAAAAAAATTTCGCTGAGAATTTTTGTGTAATAAATCGTAGACCTACAAATATATAAGCACTTCCTATCTCACCTATTCTTTGTATTCAAATCTTGACAAATTTACAACATAGCACATATATATAATCATATAATAATATTTATTAAAATTTATCAAGGATATATAATATATTTGTAGGTATACTCGTAAACCGAATTTTAATGTATGTAAAAATATTTTTGATGATCGTGTAAATTGAAGATCCATAATGGCGATGACCTAAAGCTCAGAATTAATTTATAATCCTTATCTTTATTGCAATTGTAAGTGCTGAAATTGCCTTTTAATACGATTTTCCCTTGAAGTAGTAAATAAGATTACAATAAACACAGACCAATGTCTACATTTAACTACTCAGGTAAAGATATACATATATAACAATAAATCAGTCCAATTCAAAGTATTCATACATACAATATATATGTATCCCAATATAAGATTGGTTTTGCTGTTAATGTTTTTGTGCTAGAGAATGTTTAGAACACAAGTGTAAAGAACCACCACCACAAACAATAATTTTAAATAAAATTTCAAACACATCTCTATAGATTCTTGTCCAGGGAGTGTTTAGTACTTGTACCATGCGTTCCGAGAGCGATATTGTACACGATTGCATTGAAACATGGGAACAGAGTAGCAAACTTGATCAAAGACCACAGAATGCATTGGGACTGTTTCGTTTTCCTCTATCACTAAATGTAAGCAACAAGAAGCGGTATAATCACACACATTCGTTGTTAAAAATAAAACTCAACTGAAAAATTATCTTCTGATTAAAGGAAATTATAGGAAGCATATCTTTCTATCTTACTTGCAGCACGCTAAGGCATATTATTATTGCTCTTTACATGTTTCATATATTAAGAATTAAAAATAAGTAATGAAAATCTTTGAACGGTATCCTTAGAAGCAAAGGTACAACAGAAGTTAACGAATGTCTAGAAGCCATACATAAGCCATGTATGTAAGTTTGCTAGACAAATCAGCAAATACTTCTTTTTCAAATGTTCATCTACAGGAACACTGTTGTATTATATCGTACCTTGAGAGAGAAGGGTCTCTGTGGTTTTTCTTGAGAGGGTTGTTGGGTTACAGGGGTCGTCTCGGAAACACTTGACGGGGTATCCCCCGAAGATCCGGAGGTTACAGGAGTGGGGGGACCGATTTCAGCCGGACTGTCCCCCCCAGACGTTGATGAAGAGGGAGATTTAACCTTACCCTGCAACCAGCCCAAGCACCGTGCCTTGTTAAGTACTTGGAGTCCGCATATGCCGAGTCCAATATGTCATCAACCACCACACCATGGTCGGACTTCTCCACAGCCAAGTATACGTTACATTCAAGCACTAAACGCCAAAGCCAATTCAAAGACTTGCAAATACTTCATTGCCAATGGCTTTCTTCGCTATTGCACGACTTGGTAAATCTTTTTTTATTTTTTTTTTTTGTTTTATTAAGGAAATAGAATGGAACTCTCTTAGTGCACAACGTCTCCAACTAAAGTGAAATTATATCTCTCTACTTGATTGCTTGAAAAACTTGGACAGGATAGCATTTTGAACGGTATTATTTATATTTCTGGATATAGATGTTCTTTTGCCAGGAGCTACAACTATTACAATTTTACTGCATCTAAGTTCGAGATTTTTGTTTTAGTTTCTCTAAATCGATTATCGCTTATAAACAAGAAGTCAATTTGAATATAACTTTCTCGGTTAAAAGTTACTAATTGCTAATGTGAAGCATGCATACCGTCACCAGATTAATTTAAATGTTACTTGTTTAGTATTCACATTGTTTATTTGATATTCACATTTCGTTTAGAGTTCTTTCCATATGAACATGTATAAAGCAGAAAAGTGAAAACGGCATCCAGGGAATCGATAGTCTATTTTATATTATACAAAGTGTGTAGCCTACGTTCAACTTCGTAATTCTGTAACAATGTAACTTTATCATATCAGCATGCACTTACCACCAAGTACAGCTGAAAGATGAGAAAGAAAAACGTATTACAATAGTATAGCTGGCAATAAAGATTATCTGCATTAACCATGATAGGCATCAAGATTATGTCGCATTTGCAACTACACACAAAAATTCATTACTTTAAAAGCTAATAATATAATAGGAATAGATGTTACGAAAAAAAAAAGGAAAAAAAAAGAAAAAAAAAGAAAAGAAAATCAATAAGTATCGAAAAAATATGCGGCATATACCTGAAATAAAACATTATTATCGCAAGCTCGCTCGCACGCTACTTTAAAATAATCGGATATAGTAATACAGCCAGATACGAAATCAAATAAAACGATATAGGCAAATATACAATAAATATCGAACTGCTTGTGAATCTAAAGAAATCTCTTTGCAGAAGAAAAAGAAACTGTTCGATGTTCGATACAATATAATTATGCATTGCTCTATACTAAACACCCGTGGCTAAATTTCAAATACCTCATGGCTGTATTCAATGCTCTGTTTCGTTTCACTTTTAACAAATCTTCCTTTCCCCCATTTTCGTGCAAGAACAATTGAAAATCAATTTCTTCGTTATACTACAGTTAGAAACGAGAGAAAAAATCATACGTATCATTCGAAAGATTTATTCTCATACTTCATCGACAGTTATATATATATATATATATATATGTTCCAATGAAGGAAACAAGTCATTAAAGAGGCCATGAAAGTGATCTGGCTGAAACTCGATCATGAGGTTCAAAATGGGAAACGTGGAGTTCGCGATTGTCTTTTCGAGCATAATCGCGCGTTTTACCTTCGTGACAGCTTGCAGGAACGCAGCCTTGCCAACTTTCTGACGTTGCTTCGACATCACAACTTCCATCTTCCTCTTCTCGTTCTCTATGTGACGACGCTTCTCTTCCAGCTTCAATCTAATATTATTCAGTTGCGAGGCCATAATCGTGTTACCGCCGTTTTCATCTGCTAGTACGATTATCCGTTAATTCCATTAATCTCCAAACACCCGCATTGTCATTTCTCTAAACGCTAAACACGTACCAACAGAATGTTGCTCCGCCTGTTGCGACTGCTGATTGCTCTGCTGTTGCCATGTCGTGGTATTTGGTAGCGTTGCGAACGTGGTTTTCTTCTCAGTGCTCCCATTGCCGTTGGCCTGGCCGAGTTTCTTGCTAAACAGATTCGACTTGTTATCGTCCCGATCCTGTTCCGTGTAGGTCAAATTGATCCCTTTGTCGGAGCTTTGCCTGCTCAGATTAGCGAAGCTAGCTAGCTTGGACGTGTCCCCTTCCGAATTAACGTTCTCACTGGAATGTAAAATTTGCTTGAGCGCAACGTTGTCCAAGCTGGAGTTGGAGGCTTGCCTTCTCAATCTTGACGGTTCTTCCTTGTCGTATCCGTTATCTGACAGGATGTGCTGTACACCGCTACCGTACACGTCCTGAACGCTGGATCTCGCCGGTAACGTTGGTTCTGTCGTGCTCCGTTTGCCGATGTGCGCTCCGACCTCCTTGTCTGGATTTCTACCGAAGTTGTGTAAATTATCCTGCACAGGACACGTCGTTACTCGATCGTTTCGTTTTTTTATTTCTCGAGCTCGACACGAGTACTGTCCATTGACGAGAAGAAAGCATCGGCGAGAAAAGGAAAAAGTACTCTAGCCTATCTAGGGTCTGATTGCGCTGGCAGAAAAAGACTGATCGTTCGAGTACTAAGCATCATTGGAAAAGATCTTGAGAAAAACCGGTAAACGATGCATTCTCGATGAATTATTTATACGATCCAACTCGCATGGACAGAGAGGACAACGATTCAGAGACTACGTTCGTGAACTATGACAGTATCTGTTCGCATTTTACAAAACTGTGTCACTTTTTCGCGTGATATCTTAACATAAAACAAAAAGGGTGCCAATCTAACTTATTCCACTGTTTTATTGTTAACCACTTACGCTGGAAAGACGTGCCACGCACGTCGTAATGCTTTTGTCACAGAATCGACGTGGTATGTACGTCGTCATGCGATTGTTACAGAAACAAAAACAACGTGCATGGCACGTCAGGTGGGATTGTTGCCAGAGCACAGATCATCATTGCACTACATAGTGTACCAATATTTAACACTTTACCGACCGCTAGCGGTTCAACAGAATACGTCCGCTCGGCCGCAGATCTAAATTTTGCTCATTTTTAGTTATTGCGATTTAATCCGTAAGAAGGACGGCGACAACAATCATTTACATGACATGACAATCGCCGCTATGACAACCGATTTTGACAAAAGCGGTTATCGGTCAGAAGGCGCTGGCGACAAAAAGCCGATTAATAGGCTAGCCGTTGGTAAAGTGTTAAGTGTATCAATATTTAACTCATATTCTAAAATGGAAAGCAAAAGTGAGGCATCAAACATTTTGTGACGTCTCCTAGCGAGTTACACTGGACCATTTTGGTACACGCGTAGGTGAATTTTTTGTCAGCGCAAGTGGTTAACTTGTGCCGTTGAAGGTGCAGCTATAGTAGACTAATCCGCTTGTCCTCGTACAGGTAGTCTTCATCTCGTCATTGGACAGTACGTGGATAGTCGGGTGTCGATCGACGTCGCTCACCTGAGATCCGCCAAAGTTCTCAATGGTCAGCTGTGAATCATCTGAAACGCTGTTACGCCTAGATCGTCGGCCAGCGTACGAGCTTCTCCTCTGTTCTTCCCAGTTGCTCGGCCGACCTGCGGCGTCTGCTCTAGTTACAGATTTCTCGTCCGCCACGGAGCTCAACGTAGGAATGCCTTTGCCATGATGGACCACGAAGCTTTCTTCGCTCCCCGCTCGTCTGTGAAATAGTCAGAAATAAGTAACGTGGCGAGAAATGGTAATGAAATGGAAATCTCGTCGCGGAAATGGAAATTCGTCTTTATGAGAATTTTCGAGGCAGTTCCAGGGGATTCCTCGTGTGCATTTGATGTTATTTCGGTGCGAGATGTTATTGGGTGAAAATAGCTAGAATTTCGCAGTATAGGAAGTGACCTTTCGCGATAAAGTCAGGTATAATATTAGCAGGTATTGAATTTGTTTTTTGGCAATGTTCTCATTATATCTTTTTCATACCCGGTGATTTAACGCGATTTATTTCTATGGGTTAGAATATGGTTTTCGATCAATTTAGTTTCATTTAACTAAGAAAAATTCCTGTCTTATTCATATTGTTGCAGTATCATTATAGCGTGAAAAGCATGCACGTTTCGATGGAGAAAAGTAATTTCCGAGGAAAATAATATTATATAATATAATAATTCATTGTAAAAACTTTCGAATATAATATTAATGATCTGACCTAGATTTAAGCTCGATCATCAGCTCTTCTTTGAGACAAGGAGACATAGAGTCTCCTTTAAATTGTATTTAAATAAATTCAAAGCAGGTCCGTTATATTATAAGTGCTTTAAATTCTTGCTTCGATTCTTCCCTTTCAATAAATTTACATGATTCGGGAATGATCGTATCGCAAGTCTACGAGAGAATTCGATTTTCTTTAACAAGAAAATCTCAATTTTCGTTCGTCTCAAAGCTACCAATGATTATTCAAAGATTATACACAAATTTTTAAGGTTTTCAAGTGAATTATTATACCAGGATAAAACTGGGAAAAATTAATTTAAATATGCCGACGAAGCGTGAGAACGTACCTGTCGTCGTGAGAATAATTTTCGGCAGTTTGTTGCAATGATTGTGACTTCTTGACAGAGGAGGATGACGGTGCTTTTGCAACTAGAAAATAATTCAATGCTGTAGCGATCGTTTACCTACGTATCTAGAAAATAGTACCAATGTCTAAATCAATAATCACTTCTGACGTGTAGAAGAATAGAGATTCAGAAGGGTCCTTTAATCGGTGTGAAGACATTGAAAGTTGCATCGTGACACACCGAATGAAATCCACGTGCGAAATTTCCGCGTAATCCACCGACGAATCCTCTCATCCTTCGCGAGAACGAGCAGAAAAAGTTACCGTCACGGGTCAAACAAATTAAACTTTCGACATCGAACGTAATTACCGCAGAAATTTCGACGCACGTGAATTTCGGAAAACCAATATGTATATGTATATGTAATATATCTATGGTACAAAAGCTAATGTTATCATACACTGGAACAATATACACTCGTCAGACGGGTAAAAGTTAATTGGAGCTATACGAACTAATCTCTAGCTGTTTCTAATCATCGTGGTAACGTGTCACACACCAAAAAATGAAAGAAAGTAAACAAATAAAAAAAGTAAAAAAAAAAAAAAGAATACGTAACGAATAGTCAAACGACAACCCATTCGGAAAGATGAAAACGAGGAGGTGAAAGAAACACAGGACAAAGGATGATCGAACAGACACAAGAATACGAAACACGCAATAACGTAGACAATGTACGTCGCAAAACAAGTATACTAACTCAATATGGAGTGGATATATTAATGAATCGTCCAGATTTCTCTCTGCATCAATCAGTATGACACAGGACGAGAGGAGGCGATCATGCAGAAACGTAAGGAACGGAAGGCTAACGACAACGCAAGCGGCAACGAAACGGCGTAAATGAATATTTTCTTATCGCAAAAAAGGCGCGAACACAGATTTTTCATGCAAGTACTATGATTAGAGGAACGCTACTCCATCGTGGCATTAAATGGTACGCAAATAATACGGTTAGTAAGAAGCAGTGCGCCTAAGTAGTATCTGCGCTTTGTTACACAGCTAAATCTAAAACATCTGGCCACGTTTTAAATGCAGAACGCATTGTTGTTATTCTCTTTTTTTTTTCTTTATTTTAAGTTTCTTATTTTCTTTCCCTTTTTTTTTCTTTTTAACTTTTTTTTTTTCTTTTTTCTATGGACGTTAATAGAGTCAATATTCTTTCTTTTTTAACGATTTGTTCGATTGTTCCCTGAAGCAAAATCTTACTTTCAGCTCGTTATAATTAATATCCTGCTTTTTATGTGCATAGTGTATATGCATATGCAATGCAAATATTGTTACTACTGTGGTAACGAAAAATTGACACTGCTATTATGTGATTTTTATTTGAAAAAATATTAAGACACGTAAAAAAATCGAGGATATCGTTTTTCTCTTTTTTTTTTCTTTCTTTTATTTCGAAATTATTGGGGAATTAGTTATTTAAAAAAGTAACTGTACCGTATATACCTGCACGAAGATCGAGATACGATTGCGATTAGATTGTGAATTCGAGATATTGAGTTTAAATTATTGGGCTGCTTGATAAGTTCGTAGATTTTCTTGTAATAGAATTCTATTATGTATCTTTTGAGATTAAAGGAGAATTACTTAACACGAATTTTTATCAAATAATGAAGTGTAGAATGATTCATTATGATAAATGTGTCATTTGAAAGTTAAAGTGAATCACTTCACTTTCTGAATTTTTAATAATTACTTATACTAATGGCTTCGATATTTTAACATTTCGTAATTAAAACAAATTTCTGTTTTTCTTCTATTATAAAGTTACAGCTCGAATTCTGCACTTGGTCTGAAAAAAAGTTATCCGAAGAAGTTCAAGAAAAAGAATTCTCTATTTAAGAATTTTCAATTAAGAAAATTTCTGTTAAATTAACAGATTGAAACACCTGGCGACAAATATTTCTACACTTTCGGTACGGACTTTCAAAGCAACCCAAAATAATTTAATCTTACGTATACCTTATATCGTACTCTGTACATTTTTTCGATTCGAAAAATTGTGAAATTCGTTCGAACGATATTACACGAATAAACTACCGTTTCTATGAACGAGAGCAGCATGTTAGCGACGAATTGTGCATATCCCACGCAGTAATTCAATCTTTCACGCTAACATATCAAGACTGCAACTTCTACAAACGCAACATACGAGAAAAATTCGCGCACGTATTCACGGTACCTTGGTTACTCCTCGCTGAAAGGAAAGGGAAAATGCGTCGCATTTAAAATGTAGTAAACTCTAGAGAAGACCAAATAAAACAAAGAAAATTAAAACCCAAGAGATACAAATGAAGATGAAGAACGAAATAATACTTGTTAAAGTGTTAAAAAAAAAAAGAAAGAACGATTGAAACAAAAGAAGAAACATCGAGGAACAAACGACAAACTTCGAGGGACTCTTGATCCCTTCTGAAGACGACTGAACGTTGTCATAATCTTTTTCATCTATCTTTTTTTTATCTTTTTTTCTCTTTATCTTTATTTTACACGTTTATTCGTCATTTTATATTTTTTTTCTCATATTTGCGTTCGATATTTCACGTTCGAATCGACACGTCAGTCTGCGAAACGCGATTGACAAGAGAAGACCACCTAGTTTCATGATTTTTGGTTGTTTGGTAACGTGTGGGTACCTGTGAAGCCTGGCGCGGATACGGAGAGGTTGCTTCTCAGATCAGGTATCGGAGCTATAGACTGTGGCAGACTTCTTTTATGAGCTACGCCATGACTATTGCGCGGGCAGGCTGCACCCGTCACCGCACCGTATTCGTTCATTGGCAACCGGAAGTTGACGAAAGAAGAAGGCGAGGATAGCGTTGTTGTCAAGCATCAAGAAGGTTACGCCATAGAAATATATGGAAATATTACAGTT
The DNA here is from genome assembly GCA_002201625.1 of Euglossa dilemma. Classification (NCBI taxonomy): domain Eukaryota; kingdom Metazoa; phylum Arthropoda; class Insecta; order Hymenoptera; family Apidae; genus Euglossa; species Euglossa dilemma. The sequence continues at coordinate 42,717 of NIJG01000127.1, read as the reverse complement.
TTATATTAAGTGACATAATTACGTGGAGGATCGTCGCTGTGGTTATTTTTGTTCTTTCTTAATTATTCTGTTCTCTTAATTTTTTTTTTTTTCTTTTTAGTAACTGTTTTTCTTCTTTCATTAAAGCAAATAATTCAGTTATTAATCGTTAAACAATGAATGAAACTGAATTTAACTCGTACGTTTATACGTGTACACGTATAAAAAGATACAGAGATGCGTTTATTAGTCGCTGCTAAGGACCTGGATCTCGAGACTGGGAACGAGTGTGTGTACTGACACTGATAAAAAGCGTGATACCGTTCCAACTGCGAGCAATATTCATCTTGGTTCACTTATGGTTTCGAAGACAGTGGATAGACAATGCGCGTAGACAGTATGCGTTGGGTATTAGAAAAAGTTTTGTCGTGCCTCGATTCTTGGAAAGTACGGGATAACTGGACGAGCATCTCGAATAGTTTATGGCTACTCTGATTACAGGGAGATAATTAAAATCGCATTTTAGGACGGAGATTTTATCGGTGGCATCCTTCGCAGGCTATTCTTCGAGAATCATGCTTGTAAACTCTTCGAGGATAATGCACGATGAAAGAAGATACTTCGCAGAAGCAAATTGAATGCAGATATTCGACAAAACTTTTTTAATATCCTGTAGAGGATGATGAGCAAGTAGAGACTGAGCTTTCGGTCATTGAGTCATTTTAGCTTTCGTTTTTGGTCAAATTAGTTTGTCGTTAATTTACAGTGTTTTAGTAACACTCGTATACTGCAACTTCAACTCGATGAAAGTGTTCAGATACTGTGAGCAATACTGTATATATCCCATTGAAATGAAAAGGGTCGAGGACTTTATTTTGTTCATTAATTTCAGGTTGTTTATTAATAAAAATTACATCTATCGGTAAGAACAAGTGGAAATCTTAAATGACCAGTTCACAGGACAGGACGATCTAATTTTTGAATATTTTTCTAAATTTCAGTATCAAGATATTAGATTAATATTTAATTTTTTATACCGAAAATAAATATCTGCTTTTTATTTTAGACAGTCAATAATTTCAAAGAGAAAGAAGACACAGGGAATATGTTTATATTTAACGTTAATAGAACTGATTTTTAAGATTTACGTTGCTAGAAAATTCTAAAGTCTTAGACCCTTTTATATTTTTAACCAGTCCGTAGGTAACATGTGCACAGCAAATTCCGTAGAAATACATAGATTGCTCGCAACAGAAGCGGAATTCCATGGAAAAAAAGTATAATAAAATAAATTATAGAACGGGTAAGTCCAATACAGAATGTACGCAGCCTTCACCAATCACATTAATCCGATACCAAAATTCATCAGCCCTTCCTGATCAAAGGGTGCGTTCATAGTGTCGAACAAATCTCTCCAATGCTTTTTAATCGGGACTCGCCATTCTGTTGTTTAATACTTTACGTACCATCTAAGAACTGCATCGCCCTCTCCTCTCCTGGGTAACGAACACACTTTGCCGGGTGAATCTCCAATACGTTGTACATATCCGCCAGGAAAACGACTAAATTTTGCTTCATAGACCTGGTACAGAGAAATTTTATTATTTCACTCGTGACGATACCGAGATAAATTATATTTTGCTACGTTTAATCGCAGTATCTTCTATTTCAAAGAAATTTAATAAAAATTTAATCAATTTCAATTTCAATTTAATTCAAATTTATTAATAAGGAATTTCAATTTCTTTCGGAATAATTAGACAGCTGGAAGTAATAGGAAGTTCGAGTTAATATTAAATTTTTTCATATGCAGTTGAAAATTTTATATTCCCTTCGTTGCAGTAGATGTTACTTTATTTTATCGTGTGTATCTCAAAACGGAAAATTGTGACTAATCAAGAACTACTAAACCACTTCCTTTAACAAGTAATTCCTATATCTTATTCCACGTTATAATTGCCACAAATTTATAAAGGATAACTAAAATCCTCGATTTACAATCTAATCTGAAAATTAATAATATACAAATGAGATATCGAAAAATTTAATAAAACAGTAAAATGTATATACGTCAAACATAGCACAAGTACAAAAGAGAAGAAAGAAATAAAATACAGAATTTTAACAAACAATTCTCAAGTCTTATTATCAAATTCAGCTGCACTCGCAACTTTCCGAAATTAAAAACATAAAAACAAAGATTAACCCTGTGCATAAACGAGATCGTGGTCACGTAAAATACGCCCTGGGGGATCTAAGTTTTATTTAAAAAACTGAACAAGAAGATAAGACGAGACGTTTCGAGGAAAATTTAAAACCAGATTTCAGAATGAACTTTTACATCTGCAATCTGCTTATACAAAATTGGAAATATCAGTGAATTTATATACCCAATGTCTTCATTCCATCCTCTATCATTATAAAGATAAAATCAAGTAACTCAGCACATATTTATCCATGTCTCTATAATAGTATTATCGGAGTTCAAATATTAACAAATAAAATTTAGACCTGAGTTCAATGAATTCCTATTCCTCCACTGTCTTCTTCCATTCTCTATCTCAATAAAGATAAAATCAAGTAACTCTGCACATATTTATCCATATCTCTATAATAGTACCATCGGAGTGCAGATATTAAGAAATAAAATTTAGACCTGAGTTCAATGAATTTCTATTTCTCCATTCTCATACAATAAAAACTTGGAAAGATTAGTGAATTTATACCCACTATCTTCATTTCTTTTCCTATCCCCGTAAAAATAAAACTAAGTAATTCAAGCACAAATTTATCCATGTGTCCACAGTAATACCATCGGAATGCAAATATTAACAAATAAAATTTAAACTTCAGTTCAGTGAATTCCTATTCCTCCAATCTACCTATTACACGATCAAAAACTTGGAAACATCAGTCAATTTAAACACCCACTATCTTTATTTCCTTCCCTATGCCTGTAAAAATAAAACCAAGTAACTTAAGTACAAATTTATCCATGTGTCCACAGTAATACCATCGAAGTGCAAATATTAAAAAATAAAATTTAAACTCCAGTTCAGTGAATTCTTATTCCTCCTATCTACCTATCACACGATCAAAATCTTGGAAACATCAATCAATTTAAACACCCACTATCTCCATTTATTTTCCTACTTCTATAAAAATAAAATCAAGTAGCTCAGCACAAATTTATCCACGTTTCAACAACAGAGTGTTAACAAATGATAAAAGCAACGAGAGAAATCTTAGGAAATAAAACAGAAAGAACCTCCATGCTGGCTACCACCACTCCAGATCCAATCCCCGAATCAATCCCTTTGCAAATCAACCCCATTCGTCAGCCAGCCCGAACTCACCCTCTCATGTACGTCACGTCCTCGGGTTGCATGTGAAAAATGGTATAGGGTAAGCATCTGTTACAAAACGCGTGGACCAGCGACAAATTGTGCAGCGCGTCAGCGACCGACGGTCTCTTCGACACCCTGATGTCCATCCAGTTCAGCTCGCCGGGGCAGTAGAAAGCCACAACGGCGGCCAGACCGACGCCGTCGCACAACGAATGGAAGTCCTTAGCAGCTGGCAGCTCTGGCAGTCGCGTTTTGTCACCGCTACCCTCCTCTGTCTGGATCTTGGCGATCAGCGCGTGAGACGCGTGGCTGATCCATAGGAGCAGGCCCTTCTCGTGATCAGCTGGCACGTCCACCTCTGCCTGAGGGTCGAATCTTCGGATTGCCGAGACCACCCGATCTCCGGTCACCACCTCCTTCGCGTACAAGACCATCAGGCCCTCTATCACAGCCATATGCGCGGACTGCAAGGGGAAATTTTCGGATTAGTTACGAAAAATCAGGTTTAGATGATAGAGGAGTACAGTAGGTCCCTGTATAACGCGATACAGTGTTCTTCCTCTAATTAGCAGTTTAGCTGTCATTCCCAGGTAGAAATGAAGCAAACGATTAACGATAAACCTACTATGGTGTAATCAAAGTTTTCTAAACTTTCGTTAAAAATTAAATGACTCGTCTTTGAGATTTTTATTCTACCGCAGTTTGAATGTCATTCTAAGGTAGAAATGAAGCAAACGATTAACGATAAGCCTACCATGGTGTAAATCACCGTTTTCCAAAGTTTTATTAGAAATTACACCTTCAATGTTACTATTCTAATCATTCGTCTTTGAGATTTTTCTTTTGCAGTAGTTTGACTGTCATTCGCAGGTAGAAATAAAGCAAACGATTAACGATAACACTATCAAGATATAAATTACCGATTTCCAAACTTTCATTAAAAATTACACCTTCCATGTTATCATAATCGCTCGTCTTTGAGATTTTTCTTCTACAGCAGTTTGACTGTCATTCGCAGGTAGAAATAAAGCAAACGATTAACGATAATCCTACTTGGTGTAAATCACCGTTTTCCAAACTTTCATCAAAAATTACACCTTTAATGTTACTATCCTAATAATTCGTCTTCGAGATTTTTCTTCTGCAGCACTTTGGCTGTCATTCCTAGGTAGAAATGAAATAAACGATTAACAATAACGCTACCAAGATATAAATTACCGATTTCCAAACTTTAATTAAAAATTACACCTTCAATGTTATCATAATCATTCGTCTTTGTAATTTTTCATCTACAGCAGTTTGACTGTCATTCGCAGGTAGAAATAAAGCAAACGATTAACTATAATCCTGCTACGGTGTAAATCAGCGTTTTCTAAACTTTCGTTAAAAATTACACATTCAATGTTATTATCCTAATCATTCGTTTTTGAGATTTTTCTTCTGCAGTCGTTTGACTGTCATTCCCAGCTAATGAAAGTAAGCAATTAACGATAACACTACCATGGTGTAAATCATCGTTTTCTAAACTTTCGTTAAAAATTACACATCCAATTTTACTATTCCAATGACTCGTCTTTGAGATTTTTCTTCTACAATAGTTTAGCTGCCATTGCCAGGTAGAAATGAAACAAACGATTAACGATAACGTTACCATGTTGTAAATCACCGTTTTCCAAACTTTCATTGCAAATTACACCTCCAACGTTTTCATAATTATTCTTCTTTGTGATTTTTCATCTACAGCAGTTTGACTGTCATTCTCAGGTAGAAATGAAGCAAACGATTAACCATAAACCTACTATGGTGTAAATCACCGTTTTCTAAACTTTCGTTAAAAATTACACATCCAATTTTACTATTCCAATGACTCGTCTTTGAGATTTTTCTTCTACAATAGTTTGACTGCCATTGCCAGGTAGAAATGAAACAAACGATTAACGATAACGCTACCATGGCGTAAATCACAGTTTTCTAAACTTTTAACGTTACCATCCTAATCACTCATCTTCGAGATTTTTATTCCAATACAGGCGACCCTCGACTTTCGCACATTTTTAAAAATTCAACTTCTCAAGCCTTTGCGGTAGTATGTTTCCTCTGAGGGGAAACCATGAGTCGAGCAGGCTATAGTTCATACATCTTGATAAATTTTTGAGTATCATGAAAGAATGTGATCCCAATGGAGAACGTATATCTCAAGTATGTAGGACAATTCAGAAAGGCACCGCGTGTTATAGAAATCCTTATCGAGAAAAGAAGAAAAGGGTTGTTTTCAACTAACTCTTAACAAATTTATAAAGAAAACACCCGAAGACATTTAAGTATGTATACGTATTGATAAATAAATATTTTAAAACACAGTTTTCTTTCTCTACTTTCGAACATTCAACATTCGCACACACTTTCAACCAATTGTGTGCGAAAGTCGAGAGCTCAGTGTATACGTATAATCATTACCTCAATGATTATACCTTCCGTTATTCTATTTTTTAAAGATTCTACTACTTTTCATTCACCGGTCATTGAAAGATGTCACTGAATGACCGTTTTCAAAATTTCGATCAAAATTTTGCAATTAATATTATAGTTTTGGCCTCTCTTCTTCGCAAGTCTTCCAATATACATATAATCTTCGTTATTTCATTGTTTAAAAATTTTAATTCTTTTTCATTCATCGGATTTTATCGTGGTAGGTTTTAACGTTTAATTCACATCGTCAGATTTTCATTCCGAAACTCTCGAGGATGCGTTACTTTCGTCGTGCGAGTAAAATTATTAGAATTAACAAGCTTTAACAGGAATGACATTTATATAAATTCTCAACACTTGCGTAATTTTATCGCGACCGAAATTGCGAGTGGAGATAACGACTGTTAATTAGACAGTAGTTACAAACTGCTATTTAGAGAGACAATACTGTACTTCCACGAGGTGTACATTTTTCTGGTGTTTTAACTCTTGGAGAAAACTGGAAAGCCATTACGCCGAGTTGCAAAAAAGTTTGCTTCATTATTTTCTATAATAATTTCTGCACCGAGTAACAGAATTATTCGTACTCTTTTTATCGTATATTTCGAATGTTACTATTTATTTACAGTGCATCGTATGAAATTTTTATCAAGTCTGTTGCATGTAACTAAGTTTTCAAAACGTAATGAATTTAAAATCGTAACTTATTTTCTGGCAAATTGGAAGAAATTATTTATTTAATTCTAGCTTTTTACGATCTCAATTTCGTGTCTCTATAACATTTCTATGACGTGAAATATGTCTTTCGCGTTATAGGGGGTCCTACTGTAGTACCTTTGTGCTGGGTTTAATAAAAGTTGATTGCTGGATTGGGCGAATGCTGGGTGTATTTTTTGATCGAGTGTGAAGTTCGAAATTAACTTTCTGTAAATGGAATTTCATTTATGAAAGACAAAGGTTTATGCTATTATGATCGTTTGTTCTCTTCTGGAATGTAGGAAATAATAGTTCCAGAGAACCGATTGGAACTTTTGATATAGGAAATTAATAAAAATTAATTGCAAGATAAATTCTGCGAAGACTTCCAGAATTTCTCTCGTTCATGAAAGACGAAAGATTTATGCTATTATCAACTTTCATTTTTGACTGAAATATAGAAACTAATATTGGATATAGAGAATTCTTTATGTTAACGTTGTAAAAAATAATTTTTTTATTTATGGAAAGGACAGGTTTAAGTCGTTATGGTGTTTTGCGATACTTAAACCTGAAATTTAGGAAGTAATAGTGGCAGTAGGAAAACTATTTGAAGCTGTGGCAAGTAAAGCTAACACGTCGAGTGTCGGGTCGAAATTTGCGTGTTCTAAGCATGACAAGGTGCAAAGTTTCAGTTTGTTCTAACCCTCTATAATCAGAATTTCGTTTGTCTATGGAAGAACAAGGTTCGATTTTCAATTAGTGTCGTTGGATCATAGGTAACTACTAACAGTTCGGGCTAGGACAGTTAATTTCAGGGTATGTATTAATCTTATTTTCTATTCTACGTCTTACGTGTGTTTCTATGAGTGCTCTAGGATTAAATAGCCTAATTCAAACCTAACTTAAATTGTTCTGTGTCGTCTATGACCCAACGATACCAATTGAGGGTTAATCCTCTGTAGTTCTTCACTTTAGTCTGAAATGTAGCAATTAATATGATTGATTGTTGTAACAAGACATTAGAAAAGAATTTCTAATATTAATTAACAACGTAAATTCCTCTTTAAATACTATTTTATATTCTTTTAATAGTACTTTCATGGAATACCATTTCAAAAAATTCACTCATTTATCGCTAAAAATTATACGATTTTACTTTTCACTTTCTTCCTACAGTATTTTAAGCAGATACTATGCTCGATACATCTAGCTTTATAATATTTAAAAGGTAAAATAAAATTTTTAAAAATACGAATAGGATAAATTTATTCGACTTACCATCTTGAGTGGTGAATTTTGGATGAGGATCGTTTCGGTGAGTTGAGTATTGTTTGGCTCCGCGAGGTAAACACCCTTTCTGGCCAGGGCTTGGAGAATACCGCAATGATTCTGGTTGTGATAATTTGGATCCGAGTAGATGTTCGCCAGCGCCAAACAGTATAGCTCTGCATTGGAAAGTGCATGAACGATCTGCGGCTTCAGGTGTTCTTGATTCTACAACAGAAAATTTACAACGAAATTTAGAAATATTTACAAGAAAATTCCATAAAAATCTACATACTAATAACAAATAATTTTAACAACACTGATATCTTTTCTCTGGTAATTCTTCAAATTTAATTATTACGATAATACTTTTCGCTCTTTCTTTCTTTATTTTCGTTTTCGATAGGATATAGATATTATTAAAAATTACAGCGCATTTTATAAAATGAAAAATCAAAGTTCCAACGGTGGAGTATGATATCCAAGTTGGGTATTTGTATTTTATATGTAATAGGTTTCTGTCAGGGATATACAATATGTGTATTGAGGAAACCGTACAAAGTTCCTGATTACTGCTCTAGTATCCCCTGCTGTGATTCCATTGCTGTAACATAGCAATGCCTGGGAAGCGAGCATTAGAAGGCACGTCGTAGAAAAAAATAACCCGACTAGCCAAACGAAGTTTAAAAACACGATATTTCCGTGCAAGCATACGGATGCAAACTCATAATTGTTCGATTAAAAAGAAAAAAAGAATCTGATAAGCATAGTACCTAATAAATATTTCAGCTGCGTTGCGAGTACGCATTCATAAATTATATTTACAGTTACATTGTTCATAAACATATGTCTCTGATACACCTGACTTTTAAGGCCACCTAATTTAAGTATTACGAGAGATATTAATAAAAATCTACAAATATTAGTTAGAAACAACTTTTATTGACAATTTAAACATGAAAAAACAAATTGCAAAAATCAATCTGAGCATTCTAGACACAAACTACCGCGATGTTCCATACACATGCTGTAAAAGTTCTTTTAGTTGAGGGTGAATGAGAGACGCGTGTTTATGAATCTAGGATTAAAAATATAAAAACACCAGGAAATAAAGCTCGTATCGAGCGGTAGGAGAATTTAAATGACAGAAACTTAACCCCCACTCCAGAGAGAATGAAAGAGAAAAAATTGGAAATGGAGTCGAAAGAAAATAGTCGGCTGGGGGGAAATCAGATTTGTGTCAAAAGAGATCTGGCCGTAGTGGCAGTTCGAAACACAATACCCTGCAGCGCGCAGGTCGGCCGCAACCGCATAAGAATATCCGGCAGACACGACGAGCAAATATTAGTATTCCGTAATTTCCGGCGTGGCGCGCGGAAACGCGAAGAACTCGAGACGATGCATCGTGGTAACGGAAATACACTGGTCGCGGCCATTGTCGCCGAACGATCGCGAAATAACACGCGCCACACGTCCGACCCGGCAGGATATCGCGTGTAAAAAGCAGCAGGACATGTATAATTTATCGCGTCTGCGAGCCTTCGGAAAATTTCGATATACCACGGAATTACGATTGTCCTAATGAAATAAAATACTGCAAGCTCGGCGACGAATTTTTAAACTCACCGAATTATCGGGGTGCTTCCGTTAATTTGACGGATGGATTGCTCCAATTATACAATATTAACCCTTAACGAACGAGAGCATTTTTCTAATACTATGACCAGTAAGTCGACGGATTTTTAGGAAATTAAGTGCTTCATTTCCAGAGCGAGAAAAGATGCATAATTAATATCGCTTTATTTGATTTT
>NIJG01000126.1:450272-463799 GCA_002201625.1 Euglossa dilemma | reverse complement strand
AATTTTTAAAAATTGTACACTTGATTGTATCTACTTCCCTTTTGGTGACGTTGATCAAATAAACGGTTCAGTTACGAGTGATTCGCATAACTGGGAACATCGTCCTCTAAAGCATCAATGACTACGAAATAAAATAAAGTTCACCAAAGCGACAGTATTAAGGCAAATTTATAGCTTTGCTAGAAGTATTAACTCTATTTCTAGAATTTTTAAAAATGGTACACTTGGTTGTATCTACTTCCCTTTTGGTGACGTTGATCAAATAAACGGTTCAGTTACGAGTGATTCGCATAACTCGGTACATCGTCCTCTAAAAGCATCAATAACTACGAAATAAAATAAAGTTCACCGAAGCGAGAGTATGAAGGCAAATATATAGCTTTGCTAGAAGTATTAACTCTGTTTCTAGAATTTTTACAAATTTTACACTTGGTTGATATCTACTTCCCTTTTGATGACGTTGATCGAATAAACGGTTCGTGTATGAGTGAAATTCTGAAAATTTCATTCTCGACAACCCTAAGAGGTATGAAACGTCTAACTCTCATGATAAATACTAGAAAATCACCCCTAGAACAGAGCTTCGCGATCAGACACGTGTTTCTTCTAAAAATTACCCCTTCGACAACCCTAGAAAATACTAAACGTCTAATCTTCGTAATAAATACGAGAAAAGCAGCCCTAGAACCGAGCTTCGCGATCAGACACGAATTTCTTCTAAAAATTAGACTTTCAACGAGCCTAAAAACTATCAAATGTCGACATCCTCGTAATAAATACTAGAAAACCACCCCTAGAACCGAGCTTCGCGATTAGACACGAGTTTCATCAAAAATTTCCCTTTCGACAGCCCTAAAAACAATCATAATTCTCCACCCTCGTGATAAATACTAGAAAACCACCCCTAGAACAGATCTTCTTGATCAGACACGAATATTCTTCCAAAAATTTCTCTTTCGACAACCCTAAAAACAATCAAACTTCTCCACCCTCGTGATAAATACTAGAAAACCACTCTTAGAACCGATCTTCTTAATCAGAAACCAGTTAATTTACAATTTTCACCCAAAACACCCACACTTCTCTCCTCCATCAACCAACCAAATGGTCTCACAGTTTTTACCCCCTGTGAAAACAAGGCGACAAGTCTCAGCGAAGTCAGAGAACAAGCTTACATATTCCTCGTCGAATCTGATCGATATATACACACAGCCACACTCTCCAAGAGAGAGAGATGGATACAAATAGAGAGAGAGAGAGAACGAGAGAGAGATATGGATAGAAATAGAGAGAAGCAACCCTGGAAGACTAAGTAAGAGTCATCACCCGAAGGAAAGGGTGCGTGGCGAGTATCGACGAGGCTTCGAGAGGTCGAATTCTGTTTTCCCGCGAGGAAGGAAGCTGCTGCAAGGACAAAGGGACAAAGGGGGTCGAGTTGGAGGTGGTATTCCTATCGCGGTGGAGAGAAGAGTAACCGGGAGAGAAAAGCACTCCAAGTACAATGTTTCCCTCTGTTGCGGCGGAATTTGCCTTCGAAAATATCGTTTAGATCGGCCGAGGGGTTGGAAGGGGGTTGGAAACGAGGAAAGGAAGAGCGACACCCGCGCGGCACGCGCAACCTCTCTCTTTCACTCTCTTTCTCTCTCTTTCTCCTAGCCGGAAGAGGCTTCGGGGTGAAAGTGAGCAAGAGAAGAAGAGGGTGCGGGGCGAGGGGCCACCCTCGGGTCAGGTAACCCTGGATTGCCCATTTCCAGTTTACTGCTAATTCATTCAAATTGTATTTGTTCCCAAATATACATTCTATTCTCCGGCTTTCCTCCTTCCTCGGCACCGCGACGACGACGCCGGCTAGACGCGTGTATATCGCTGCTGGAAATGCGAACACGTACAGGAACACACACGAGTGTCACGTGTGGCGCGGAATCGAGTATACGTCCCTGTTCCAAAGCGTTACGCAGCGTAGACGAGCGTTCTTTTCCGAAGGCGACCTATCAACGAATCTCTTTTTGTCCACGGGACCCCTCTCTCTGGTCCCCATCTCCTTCGCAGAGTTCACGCCGCGAATATAGATTAAGTAATTTCGAGCGTGACGCGGCTGTCGAGATCCTCGCGGGATCACGTTTATAAGGTCGCTGGTTTCTTCGGAGATACGCGAGATGAGGATGCGTCTCGGTTTGATAATTACCTTCTCGATGATACAGGTTTCAGGTGACGAGATTGGTATGGGGGTCTTCGCGAATATTGCTTCGAGTTTTAATTTTGTTTTATGGGGTAAATTGCATGGGATGGTGGTTCTCGTGGAGATTGTTTTGTAGGATTAGTTGATCGAGTTTTAATTTTGTTTTAGGGGTAAATTGCACGCAGTGATTGTTCTTTTTATATTTTAACAATTGTCGAATGCTAGCTTTTTATACGCGATTATAAACAATAGATTGGAATTTGGTCTAGGTAAATGTGTGAGAAATTTTCGGTGGTGGAAGAACATCATCTTTGTTTGAAGTTATTTAGTTTTCGAAGGGTTATATTTCGAATAATTACTTATAAGCTTTTGTGAGAAATTTTCGATGTTGGAAGAACATCATCTTTGTTTGAAATTATTTATTTTTGAAGGAGTATTTTTTAAGTAATTCCCTATAAGTTTTTACCTTATAAATCACTATGAGAATTATTTTTAAAACATTCACTGCCACTAACGAAATTTACAAAATTTTCTTTACTCATTTCTTCGGCTAAATATATTAAAAATTAACTACAAAAGTCATCAATATATCATAGGAGATATTAATTGCTTTGTTAACGATACTTAATTGACAAGGCAATCGTAATCAAATTTCACAGACAGCGAATTTTGACAGGATTTATATTGTCACCTCTCTCGTGTCGTTAAGGGTTAAATTAATTATTTTTGAAGTGCGTGTGAGTCCCTATTATTTATCTTCAATTGCATCTAACACTGTCTATTCTCAAACAATCATTCAAGGATCTGTTCCCACATGTTCAGACGAATTTTTTTAAAGTTACGACGTTACAATGATTTCAAAGCAGTGATTGTAAACTGCAGTAAAGAGTACTTACAACAAGAGTAATTTAAAAAGAACTAAACGTACCGAAGAGGTTAAAGGAGGGTTTGGAAAAAGAATTCGACAATTCTGTGGATCACGTAGGACCTGTCGGCCGTACACCCGACAGCTATAGTACGTGTGATAAACCCTTGACACGAGACACGAACAATTCATGGGCACGAGGGCCACTTCCCCTTGGGCCTAGCCCTTTCGTTGACCCGCATCGTTATCTGCCTAATCGTCTATCTATAAAGCTGAGCTAGATGTTCCAGGTCCTAGCAGGTCTATCCGGGTCAAACTTATCTAAAAATTCACTCTATTAGTCTCATTCGAAAAATCATTTCGTTTTTTCCCAACAGAGAACCTAATTGCATTTTCTTACAGCCAACATCACACCTCAGCCGCATAAAAAAGAAAAAGAAAAAAAATGAAATTATTTTCCGAAGGACCCAATACCTTTTCAAATTCCATTATCACAGGAAATTTTTTCTGAAAAATGTGATTATGGTCATATTTATTATAATAAAAAGTTAGATACTCTTATTTAAAAAAACATCATTATCATTCTCTTATCTACAAAGAATAATACAAATGTTACAACACACCGTCATAGCTCTTTTTTACAAAAATTTTTTAGTCGTCAAGAAGGAACTCTGTTGATAAAAAATATAGTTTTTAGTTACCCTATAGTTGCCCTCAGTATCACAAAATTTATAAGCGCCTATAGGCGCCCACAGTAGCCAAGGGATTAAATTCCATGAAAAATAATTCACCAAAAAATATCACCATACATCTAACAACTACAGGTAGCCCTCCTACAGCACGGCATCTTACAACACGGTTTCGCTCTAACACGATAAAAAGGTTACGAAAACTTTTATACAGCACTATACTTCTACATCACTAAATAATAGCGTTTAAAAACTAAATTACCTTAAAATAATAACGCCAAGGAATAACGAACTATATAGTGTATTTACGTGAGAATGTATAAACAAATTATCAAACGTAATAAGATTATATGCTTATATGGAATCAAATCAAAAATATTTGGTTCCGTTAAATTTTCGGAACGCAACTCCTTTTTGTCTCCAGGTCTCGTATAACACGGTCTCACGCAACACGGGATTTTCTAAGAACCTATCTACCGTATTATAGAAGCGTTACCTGTAAATATCGTCAAAACTTAACTCGTGAAAATTAACCTAGCACCTTCGACGCGAAATAGACCAATCCGAAGATCACGTTTCACGTTACAAACTCTAACAAAAAAGAAAAGGACGAAAACGGAATTCCTTGGTTCACGAAACCGAAGCAAAACCACTCGGAGACGTCAGTGCAACAACCGTCCAATTAAAGAAGCTGAAAACAGGGAGAAAAAGAGAAAGAAAGGTGGACTGGAGGGAAAAAGAAAATTCCAGCTTGACGAAGTCGTCTTGCATGAATTCCGAAAGTTACAGGAATCCGTTTCTCTCGCCAAGTCGGCAAAGGAGAGGGTCTGGTGTGCCAAGGAAGGACCTTTTCCATGGAAATGTCCAGGTCCGAGTGTGTTGGTGCACGTTGACAGCGGCCGTAATTGTTGTCCGGGAGTGGAACGTTAATTCCGAAGAGAGAAGACGCAATCGGCGAGTTTGCCACTTTCTTCGTCGGCTCGGTTCGTGACACGGATACAGAGAGAGGAGAGGAGAGACCCGCCTCTTTTCACGGGCAGAATGTCAACAGGAGGCCGCAAGAACAGACTCCAAGGGGCACCTACTAATTTCTGGGAAAAGTTCCCGATGGGAGCTTCCCGGGGATAAATTATGTGAAAACCGAAATTGAAGGACAACTTTCCTCCAACTTTCCGGCTAAGGAAATCGCCGGGACTCTCGACTCGCGGTGAAATATCGCCCGACGGATTTACCCGCGTTTTCTTCGGGCATTTCGTCTAAACCGAGGGTAAACACTCGCCTTTCCGGCACTCTGATCTAATTTTCCCTTCGGAGCAGCTTTCTGGGTTTCTGGAACGCAGCTTTTCCGAATTTTACACTTGTTATTTCGAGAATGGTTTCCTTGTACAAAGGCACATTTTTCGGGAGCGATTGGGTAATTTGGAGAAATCGAGGACAACGGTGTTTTCCGTCCGGGAAACGAATGGAAGATCACAGGGTTTTTCGAAGTTTTAACTTGTTATTTCAAGACCGGCGCTGGTATTCTCTTCGGGATGGATTGGGGAACGTTTTCCTTAGAAGATTGGTCGTTTTGGGAATATCGGGGATAATGATGGTTTAAGTACAGTGTATGGTAATGAAGGATTAGGTTTGAGTGGCTTATATACAGAATTTTTAGGTTTTATGACGTGTTTGAGTAGAACAGATGAGAATTTTTTTTTAAGAACTTGCGTCGTGTATTAAAACACTCGATTCGACCGATATTATTCCTGAGAATTTGAAGAAATTCGTGGTAAAATTTATACATTGACCCTGAGAACAATCAAAAAGTTCCAATAACTTAATACTTAATATAATATTAATTATATAAGAAATATACACATACACGATTCTAGCGTGTTACTACAAACACCTTTCCTCAATTTTGAATGATATTCCTGAGAATCTGAAGAAATTCGTGATAAAATTTATACATTCACACTGAGAAGGATGGAATGTTTTCTGAAATTTCTCCACGAAAAATTTCAACAACCAAATACATAATACGATATTAATACACGATTCTAACCGTGTTATTACAATCATCTTTTCTCAATCCCGAAAAGATTAATCACGGATTAAGTTGGTCAACTGTAATAATTTGATATTTTAATATAGGAATTAGGTCACGCGGTGGAAATTAATATCTATTGCTACATAAACGAAGATGCGAGAGCTGGAAGCCAATTTGACGTTCGATATTGCAAGATTTGTTGACCGTATTTCCACAGTATACTTCACCGGCATGAGCAAGAAAATGATTTTATATAAAATACACTCAATGTAGAGATCCATTAATAAATTACAGCAATCACAATGCAAAAAACGATAACGGATATGCTTTTAGCATGATAGAATGTAGAAAATTTATACGTAATCGAGTAATAAATCTAGTTTTCCACAGAGAAGAGAGTGTTAACACCAATGACAAGTCCATCGATGACCTTATTCCTCGTAACTCCTGCCTTTCACCTAACTAATAAATAAAATAAAACAGTCTTACAGCAAACTCTTCGAATTTCACTCAGAAATCTAATTCGAATCGAAGAAACAGAAAGATCGCGTTTAGATTCGGCGATATTACTTGTAATTCGATATTTAAATCGAATTAAGCGAACTAGATAATAAATAAAGTTTTGGAACAATTATTCAAATACCGCGAACTAGATAATAAATTAGGCTTTGAAACAATTATTCAAATACGGTTATTTAAATAAGAAACTCAGCCTCGAGGTTTGTACCGCGATTTGAAATTTAAATGCCGCAATTTAGATAATAAATCAGGTTTTGGATATTTTGCTATTCGAGTATCGGTTACCCGTGGAAGGAAGAACGTCTTAAAGCTTCATGGCTTACGATTTTACCGTCGATATTGATTCACCAGCGACACAAGCCATTGCGAGCGAAATTTTTCCTTTATCGATGGAGATATCGATACACAGATGCGCGATAAAATGGAACTGCGATTCCCGTGCCGTACCATACGGCCCGGCATTAGTATAAATATGAATTTAGGTACAGAGGAAAAATCGTAAAAATCCATTCGGGTTCGCGTTTCTATAAATGTACCTCGAGTTAAAGAAACGGTCGATAGGGGATAAATAATTTCTCACATGATCTCCGAGATTGGAAACTAAACAAGGCTAACTATCTTCCGCTGGGAAATCAGGCGAATGCTTTCCAAATGTCTAATCGATACAATAGAAGGGAAACAAACGAAAGTTACCTACTCTATATAATCAGAAGCACCGATACGACTATAAGTCAACGAAAAAATAAAAATAAATCTAGTGAAATACGGGGAAGAATTATATTGCAGGGATAGTAACAATTGACAACAATTGACAATCATGAAAATCCAAGAAACCGTAGATAATTCCGTACATAATTGGTGAGATTTCCACGTAAACGCGTTAATCAAACGCTTCTATCAATTTTCATCCCTTATAGTCTTCGGAATTTACTATTCTACCAATGCTCAGAATGAACAAAACAAAAAATCGGGGAAATACTGCGAACTGTAGGGAAGAATTTCATTGTAGAAATAACAACAATTGACAACAATTGACAATTATGAAAATTTAAGAAACCGTGGATAACGAGATTCCGTGTATAATCGGTGTAAACGCCTGTATCAATTTTCATCCCTTATCGACCTTGGTGTTCACTCTCTCGATTCATTCCCAAGGACCGGAGGCCCGAGCCAACGAGACTACGGTTTATTCCTTCAGGACCAAGGCCCAAATCACGCTCGAATAACTCCTATTAAACCGCTTCGAATCCTCGAGCGACCACGCGACGATCAGCCAAACTCGACAAACACCTTCATCCTCGGGCAAATTAACCGAAAACACGCGCGTTTGTGCTATCCCTTCATCCTCGAACACCGAAGGCCCAAAGACTAGGGGACTTTAGTTTCATTCTTCACGGCTAACGTCCCATAGTCCACCGGCGCCTGAAACTTCGAAATTACCACTCGACCATTTCCAGTAAACTTCGCGATAGACGAAAGGACGATCGGCCCGAATCCTCCGAACCTATCCTTCTATCAATGGACCAGACCTGGCACATCCGCTAACCACACGCACCTTTGAACATCGAGCCCGCGAGTCTTGGCACTCGGGTTTGTTTCTTTATCACCGGCATCCCCGAGACTCGGCGTCCCTCAGCTTCCTCCCCGTTACCCGACCTCGATCCCTCGTGAACCGTCTTAACCGAAAATAAGCCTTCCGAATTTGTTTAAACTTCCATCCGCATGGAAACCTACCGAAGGCGAGACTCACCCTCTAACAATCGCACCGCCAATGGAGAGAGAGACATCCACCGATCACGAGCACGTCGGAAACTATAAAACACTCGACATCACCGGAAACCGGTTAGTCACAAACCAGTGAAAACACGAGTCGAACAAACGACGGTTACACGGTTATACTAAACCCTGCGAACGCTTGTAAATCCTTGTAAATAAACTCTAGTAGATTCTGAAACGGTTCGCGTTTGTAAGAGGACGCAGACCTGGTCCGAATACCATGCCTTCAAATTTTCGGACGGAACACTTGGAATTTACTGTCCTACCCAGGCAGATATCGTCTAAAATCTCGACCCAGGGACGTGCCACGCGTCGAATTTTATTACCCCAGTAGCACTCACCGGTTCGCGGAATGGAAACGGTAAAATTTACAGCGGATTTGCCGGCGGAATCTCATCAGTGTTGGAGGATTTTCAGAGAACGTTTCCGCTCTGGGATACACGCTCCCACCCCATATTATCGGAATATAATACAAAAGAAACTAATAACGAGAAACTCGGGAGAAGCGAGGCAGACGTGGGGAGGGGGTTGGCAGACGGGGACTCTAAAACGAAACGATTCCTTTATTCGTGCATCGCGAGGGCTGGCGGGAAAGGAAAGGGCAAAGGAGTGTGCGATACGAGGCCCCGGGAATGGAAAAATTCGCGATTCCCAAGTGTTCCGTATCGGTAAGCTCGATCGATGGGAAGTCATCGAGATTCAGTTAGCATAACAATACTCTCTCCTCGACACAATTCTCTCTCCCTCTCTCTACTCCGGCGACAGTAGATGGCTTGCCTCGCCGCGGCGGACGGCGTCGAATCAATCAGAGGCACGTTCGACGTCGCCGGAGAACCGAGCCGCGAAACCACGTGACAATCGATATTTCACTCCACCTACGACGCGGATAGTCTCTCCTGGGGTGTACCTAACCGTGACTAGAAGACAGGACCTTGCAGGGGTGTATAGGTATACATACGTAATCCCTGCGAGAGAGGAAAGTGGCAAAGACGCTTTTGACGGAATAAGATTTCGACTGCGGGCTGGCAATCGATCGGTTCAGATTCCAAGGGATTTTCCACTGGTCCCAGGGACTGTAAGGGATGTAAGTACATCGCGCGTTATGGTGTTATCTCGAGATAGCTCGCTACCATTCGTGTTTTGCGATCGTTTGTTTCGAGATCCACGCGGTATTTGCGTGCAACGAGTGATGAGGGTTTCTCGGCCAATGACAGATGTGTAAACGAAGGATACGTGGTTTAGTATGTTGGAAGAAACGTGTTGGGACTCAGTGCTTGGGATTATCACGCGAAACAGGGATGCACGACTATCCGTGTTTTGGGTGGATGTGTTTGAATTAACGTTGGGATCGGTTGCACAGAGAGAAAGAAGCGAGGAAATAGGGAATGGGATATCTAAGATCTAGACTCGATGACTGACGTGGTCTAGGAGCGATTTTATCTAGTCGAAGAGACAGAGAAAAAGGGAGATGACTTTGTGAACGTAATCAGATCGTGACAATCATAGCGATTGTAACTCTTTCTCGAATACATCCTTTACATTAGCGAACGAGATAGCTAGAGTATTCGAGAAATTTAGTCCTCTGGTTTGTAAAATGACAACAGAGTAACTTCGAGAAACGCAGAGAGCGAATAGACAAGTGTTCGTAACAAGAGAGAAAGAGAGTAAAGAAGGCAAAGGTAGGAGCATCTTTGGAAAAGAGAAGTAAGGAGAACAATGCGAGAAGAAAGAGAAACGAATGACACCCCTGGAGAGCACTGTGAACAAGAAGAGGAATAAGAGGAAGAGACGGCAAGACAGAGGAATAAGAAGAAGAAGGAATACAAGAGAACACGACCCTCTCGCGAGAGGAACAATGTGAGAAGAAGAAATAGAAACAAGAAGAGGAATAAAAGAAGGGTAAGAGAACACTCGCTAAACTCTGTGAACAGAAGGGAAGAAGAAGAAGGAACGCAAGAGAACACGATCCTCTCGCGAAGAGAACAATACGACAAATAGAAACAGAAACGAACAACACCCCTGGAAAACACTGTGAAGAAGAAAAGGAATAAAAGAAAGGGAAGGAAACACTCGTTGAACTCTGTGAACGGAGAGGAAGAAGAAGAAGGAACGCAAGAGAACACGAAGATTGTTCTCTAACAATGCGAGAAGAAGAAACAAAAATGAACAATCAACACTCTTGGAGAGCACTAGGAACAAGAAAAGGAATAAGAGGAAGAGAAGGGAACACAGAGGAACAAGAAGAAGGAACGCAAGAGAACACAACCTTCTCGAAAGGAGAATAACGCGAGAAGAAGAAACAGAAACGAACAACACCTCTAGAGTGCACTATGAACAAGAAGAGGAATAAGAAGAAGAGAAAGGAATACAGAGGAAGAAAAAGAAGAAAGAGGGATCGGAGAGAAGCTCAACCTGGTGTTCCCTACTCTCTACGATTCTCTCGCAAACAGAACAGCGCGAGAAGAAGAAACGGAAACGAAAAACACCCCTAGAGTGCACTATGAACAAGAAGAGGAATAAAAAGAAGAGAAAGGAACACAGAGGAAGAAGAAGAAGAAGAAGGAGGGATTGGAGAGAAGCTTGGCCTTTGGTTCCCTGCTCTCTACAACCCTTTCGCGAAGAGAACAACGCGAGAAGAAGAAACAGAAACGAACAACACCCCTGGAGAGAACCAAAAGAAGAAAATGAATAAGAGGAAGAAGAAGAAGAAGGAAGGGTCGGAGAGAACCTCAGCCCTTGGTTCCCTGCTCTCTTCCGGATTTATGGATTTCATTATTGTTGGCCGCGGTTGGTTACACCGGGTGACTAGGACCAGCACGCTCCGCAGAGCGGCCTGACAGGGGGTTGGTAGCAGAAGGGGAGGCTGTCTAAACTTAAACTTGCTGGCCGTTTGCATTTTATGAGCAAGCAGCAAGTTGCTACGGGCCCGTAGGAATCCCTACGCCGGCCAAACCGAAGCCCCATACATTCATCCCTCTTTCCACCCCTCCACCTGTCGACCCAGCTACCCTCCGCGTTTTCCTAGACGAAGCTAACCCCCGACATATACTGCTAGCCAACAGGAACGCGGCAACCCGGTCAAACCACCCATTACAGCCGAGCGTGTAACCTGAATTACCTCTGTTCGGTTCCACCCTCGCTCTCGCTGCAACTCCTCTCCATCGGGGGTGGTGGTGGTGGATCGTGGCTGGCGCAAAGTAACGACACCGCTGAATCTTGAGGCTTTCCGTGCCTTGAAATTTCCGCCTATCCCGAACAGAACAACCGCGCGGAGTTTGCGCTGCCAAAGACCACCGGAAAGAACGTGACCGGGCACCGCGCTCTGTCATCCCGACCGGGCTTAAGGGGTTTCCGCTCCCTCCGAGAAGTGTCGTTCAGAACTTTCCAAAGGAGTCGAATTTATACCGCCGGTAACAAGGCCGACGGTTTTCTCTTTGTCTTATAGACGTGGCATCTCTCGTCTGGGTCTTTCCGACGATTTCAGGGTAGGGGATGTAGGAGAAGTAATTACCTGGGTGATTTTGAAACGGTCTTTGCGATATGTGTGTTGGGTGATCGAAGGTAGGAACGATATTGGTGCAACGTCTGAGGTTGTTTATCGGATACTTTCGTTTGAAAATTTTGGGAACGGAGAACAGATAAGAAACTCTTTGCAAAGTTGAAATGATCTTGTAAGAATGTGGATCGAAAGCTGGGGAAAAATTAGAGTTGAAGAATTTGAGATACTCTCTGAAAAAAAAGCAGAAGAAAGAGTTCGAATTTAAAAAATATTCCATTCTGATTCTATTTACCCTAGCTACTTCCATTTAAAAATTTTGGGAACGGAAAAACGCGAGTCGAAAACTAAGGAAAAATTAGAGTCGAAGAATCTGAGACATTCTCTGAAAAAGTGTCTGGAGACTTCGGATTTAAAAGATATTTAATTGACGTGGAACACTAAATCCGATCTCTATCTCTGCCTCGATCAAACTGTATCGTTCTTATACCTAGGATTCACAAAAGAAAAGAAGCTAACAATGTGATCTCTGACATGAGATCACTCGAAAGGAGAACGATAATTCAACTAAAACCAAAATGGACACTTTTGAGTTTTCGTTTACCCAGCATTGGTCGAACTTTCCAAACAAGACCAAGCTTTTCCATCGCCACGTGTCTAGAGTTTCCACGAACCGTGAATTTCACGCGATGAAATTCATCTTTGGAGCAGTAACCGCGTTGTCTATTAAATATCCAAAGCCGGAGCTTAAATCCTCAACGATCGCCTTAAATTTTATAGCGGTTCGCCGGAGTTGAGAACACGTAAAGCCGTGAACAAAAGGTAACGAAGATCCATCGAGCACCGCGACTAATCTTTGATCTTCTCCTCGCCCCTTCATTGTTCCACCGACGAATGGTAATCAGAATTAAAAATCAGGTTGCTCGATACTGAAATCGGGATCGTGTACAAGGTAGAGATAAAAGGAGCAATGCAGGTCTGACTGGTCATAACGTGATGAGGCTACTTTACTTCGTACAATTGCGCAGATAAAGCACACGAATTTTTATTATTGGCCAACCGTGTATACAAATGGGATCGTAACGAATGAATAACGAAGATAAGGAACGAAATGCAGAGCGAAATATCGCGATAAAGCTTTCTTTGTATACAGGTAAGTTCTGTGGCTTTAGAAACCTTTGCTTTATCCAAATCGCTTCGGTGTAAAATCAGTTTTCATTTCTCAAGAGAAACGTGATGTTAGTTAGGTATATGGTGACCCAGAATGACATTTTCTCTTTTTAAACTACCTTTTATAATTTACGACGACATATGGGAACCAAATGGTACCAGGTTCTCTTTTAGAGATGAACAGGTTTAATTTAGATATAGGATGATTTCTAGCCATTGCAACTGATATAAAATACGAAGACAATTGACCTAACTTATTCTACTACGCCACTATATCGCTAAAAGTCTAAAAATAGGATTTTAAAATGTTATAGAAATGCTAAAGTCTCAACTAACTATTTCTTCATTTGTACATCATAAATAATAACTTAATTCTTTGGAGCACATGGTTCTGAACGAAATAAAAACCTAAGATGTGATTAATGCGATTAAAGATTCAAATTAATATTATTGCCAATCGAATGAGAAATTGTATAAATATAAGTAACATTGCACTCGTCGAATGTTTTAGTGTCATAATTTAAATATAACTAGCCCGAAACGATAAATATATTAAGAATAACTATACTCGAAATAACTCAATAACTTAGACGTGCTTTTATTTTTTTATTTCACTGTTAGAAGTATCAGCGAGAATGCAGAGATATAAGAAGAACTTCGAGTTACTGATATTCACCAGGAAAAAATTCTTCGTCCGCAAAGAACGAAGAAACAAAGCTAGAGATATATTCGGTATATACTAAACGGTTAAAAATAACAAATCTAGGAAAATTCTCCGAATTAAAAAATACCTACGACATC
>NIJG01000126.1:432104-444946 GCA_002201625.1 Euglossa dilemma | reverse complement strand
TGAAAATTAGTAAAATAAATTAACCAAACTGGTACACACACTTTTCGTTTGGATATTTCAAAGAAGAAATTTGTGTGTTCATTTAAAAATCTTTGGAGGTTCTGTATACGACACTTGCTAACTCGAAGACCTAACTTATTATCCTAATATTTCGATACCAAACAATATCAATCTGTCTGTTTGTTGATTTGTTGTTGTCTATTTTTTAAATCTTCAAGCACGACGAAAAACTGCAACTACCTATAACTTTCTTCGCATGTAAACGAGGAGAAAGAGTGAAGGAAATAGATTTTAAAAGCGTTTGGAATATTCCGAGAATTATAGCGAACGAAGTGTACATTGCCGAAGTAAAGGGAGCAATATTTGATTGCTGGATGCTGAAGTTGCGTCAGATGTAGCAAATTGAAGTTTCACGGTTAACTGGTTCTACCATTGCTTCAGTAACTGTACTTTATTACCGGGTAACTTATGGTTAAGTACACAGGCAGTCTTCGAAGCGGTATTAAGAAAGCGATGAAATTGAACGAAGCAAAGTAATGGTTCGAATTTGAAAATTGCAACTCGAAATTTCTCGTAAAAAACAATTCGAGCCCGAAATAATCTTCTCCGCGTGAAATTGCACGGGCAGAATCATTGATTTTTAGAAACGTAACGACGTTTGACGAGTAATTATTTCGCGAAATAAATGCACAATTGAATGTTTAATGTCCGGCGTGCAAAAGCACTTCTCTCTCTTTTTAAAATCCCTGGAAATCGTTGTTCCAGCGCGTTTATATGAATTCTCGCCCATACTCGCCGTGTTTTTAATTAGATATTCGCAAGAGCCCTTCGCTTTAATTGATTGTTATTTCCGACGTTTTCGGAATCAGCAATTAGTTGGTACGAAGTAATTAACTAATAGTTCGGAATTCTCACGTAATAATTTGTGCATCGGTAATTCCGCACGGAAACTCCGTTGCAACAATTCCTCGGTTAACAAATTGCGCACAGTTCATAAGGTATCGCGTATTTCACAAATTGAACGTTTACATCGGATGATTATAAATTATAAGTTTCCACTTTACGCGTGCTTTTTGGTCGCGAATTTCAACTAACGTTACAGCTGAAGTCACAAAATAACGAAGAATTAATTTAAATTAAAAATTTATCGAAAGAGTAATTTTTGAAATCGAACTTTACAAATTATTGTAAAAATTAACCAATTCCTATTTTACTGTCAATACAATTTTCATTATTTTACTATTAATTTAAATACAAAAAAATTGTGAATCTTTTATATCCTTGAATTTCTAATTTCTAATTTCTAATACCGAAGAAAAATAAATTTCAAAATTTACTTTTCATCCATTCCACACCTCTCGAATCAATAATAACCTTGTAATTTCGCGAACAATTACTTCGCAAAGTAATCTACAATTTTTAGTAGAATACTCTAATATTCAATCCGACTGTTAATGAGAATTAAACAGAATTAAACCCATAAATGGAAAAATCGAATTTCGTTCGGTCCATTATCAGCGAAATCGTGTAGCGCGTTTGGCAAGCGATGTTTGACGAAAAGTTTGCAGAACTGCCACTGCAAGAGTTTGATGAAGATGGATAGCTGAGCGAGATAAGCAAGATTGCAGAACTAACGAAAGTCAAATAGCCTGAACGTTGGCAGAACTATCTATAGAACGACATAACAAGTTTCAACGGTGCAATACACGTGTCTGGAAAATATTTTCTTTCTAAACTATCTCTCACAGAAGACTCGTCCTTCGAATCAAACGCTAAACACGCTAGCAAAATATCGTAGAAAAAGAAACGCGAGAATTTCTATCTCGATTTTCCTCGAAATTCCGTAAAACAGAGAGAGAGAGGCAATTCCTGTTTTCTATATCACGCGAAGATTGTTATTAAATTTCTCGTGAAATTATTATCCGGAATATCGATGAAATGCAAATTGATTTTTTGATTATCGATTATCCGGGAAACAGGGAATTTTAGGTTGTCGCAGATTGCCGGAGAGAAAATGGAAAATTTTCGATTACCAGCGCGGAATAAAGTTGCAAAGCAAATATGAAACCGTAAACGAACGATGATTATGATATTTCTTTAGAGCTTGCTCGAAATTAAAATTCGTTTAGCCTCCCTTTCCTGGCGCGTGGTCCTGTTTAGGACGGTTTCATCAGGATAATGGAACAAGTACACATGTTAATTACTAATTACATACTCGGGCGAAATTAAGTAACCCAAGATAATCAACGTTCCTCTGTACGGTGAATGTGGAAACCGCGTGAGGCTAGAAATTACTTCTTTCGTTTAGAGCCTGATGTGCCTTCAACCTAACTATACTTTGTGTCAGAGAATGACAAATTACAAACTACATACGTAACACGTGTGAGAAATCTCTGATTAATACACCTGCTAAATACTTTTTTCCCTTCCTTTTTAACCTCTTTCTTCAATTTTATCGTGAAATCTTAATACGAGAATTATTTATTAAGGAAAGAAGATTCGCAACTCTCCGCGAGAAATTTTCTGAGAAAGGAAGACAGATATTTTCATAATCCGTTATGAAAAGATTACAGGGAAATATTTCTCTTGGAGAAACTTTGCTTCGAATCACTTGAAGCTGTTCTGAGGAAAAAATGAAGTGAAAATACGGAAAGAAAATATTCTAAGATGAAACCGCTTCTTTTAATTTAATTGAAATAGTTGTAAAATAAAGTTCGAAAGTAGAATTCCAAGAATTATCGTGTAATAATGTTCGGAAATGTATTTTCGTAATTTCAAAGAGCTCGGTGAATAGTGCTTCTGTAATAATGAAAACAAAACAGAAATTTATGATTTATGAGATTACGTTCGTTAAATATTTGTCAATTTAACCGTGTTGAACATTCCATAGAAACATTTCGCTAATTCCATAACAAACTCAGGGATGCAGTGACGAAAAAAGCAATAAACGAACGACTGCTTTCGAGCATTGAAAAATTTAGACATTGACGAGAGCTTCGTTTAACAAAACCATTGTCCGCATGGTTATATGCGCGAGTGTTGAAAGGATTTCAAGGAATTCAATTTTCTCGAAAAATCTTTGAATCTACGTTCTCAATAGCATCTGCAAAGCAAACACTTCTAACAGTGAGAATAACAATAGGAGTGCTAATGAAATTGAAAAAATAATGAAAGTAATAAAGTTCATGCATAATTGGTATATTAAATCTCTTATCATTTCAATCTTTCACTTTCCAAAACACCCTTTATATTAAAGCTCTAAGCACGAAATATTTTTTCAAATGTTAACAATCAATTCAATTTTCCTAAAAAATTCTTCTGTATGTTTCCAACTAATACAATATTATATTAACTATTCAGTCAACAAATTCTAGCACAGATTAATTAATTAATCTACACTCCCATATCTTAAAAACCATTTGATACATTAAATATCTAGCCATCAAATTTCTCCTCAATATTAAACACTAATTTAATCTTCCATTTTACAAAACACACTGTAAATCTAACCACTAGAATATTTAAATTAATGTAAACAATCAATTCAACTTCCTATATTCTATGGAACATCCTATACTTTAAATCTCTGTCCAAAAAATTCTTCTAAATGTCAATAATAAATACCTAACTGAGAAATTGTAGTATTGTTTCCAATATTTCAGAAACTGCTAAAAAATTATCCCTACTTAATTCCTCCATATATAACAAACTACCCTATACATTAACCTTTTGGGGACGATTGTCACACTATACAAAGATATATTTTAATTTTTCAGAGCTTCGAATATAGCGAAAAATAATTCTATGAGTGTCATAAATGTTGCACGTTTTTAACGTAAAAAATTTCCGTCAAATTGTTACTTTTAATCCCCCAGTATACACCGAATGTATCCACAACTCCGTTTCTCGTCCGAAAGGGATTAACACTATAACAACCAACCTTTAAAGAGTAACTAAATATATTTTTCACGAGTAAAGATAATTATAGAGAAAACCTAATCTAAACCAGTACCATTTACCGATTTTTATTTCCCATAGACGTCTGTAGGACATCGATTTCTCATCGATATTGTATCCACAATAAATATACCAAAGTATCCAAGAGTTCCTCCTCGTATTTAACCCTATGGGAACGAATGTCACGCTATACGTTGAAATATTATTATTTTTCTGAGCTTAAATAATGTTATTATTGTTATAAACGTTCTATGTATCTTTTAACGCACAAAATTTCCCTCGAATTGTTATTTTTAATCCCTCAGAACACACCAAATGTATCCACAACTCCGTTTCTCGTCCGGAAGGGTTAAACCGGCGACTTATCCATCAAATTCCTCGAAACGCTAAGCGTGGACTCGTGCGACAGCGACGCTTGTTACACCGTACGGTCCTGACAGCGTGCTACCAACCATAAATTTTTCCGCCATGTCGCGTAACCGTGAAGCCTTCGGAGCCGAAAACACGCGAATCGCGAGAATCCGGGAGAATTATTTAAACCGGCGAACAGCGACCATGCGACCGCGTTTAATTGCACGCGGAGAATTTTGTCTCGGCGTCGAGGCGCTCGAGATATATGGCGGGCATACGTGAGCTGCCTTCGAAGGTCCGTTAGCGACGAACGAACACGACGGCGTCGCGACGCGGCGCATTCGTATCTGTCGAAGCTCAGCCACGGTCCTGGACGTTCATCGAATGATATTCCGATATCTTTATCATACCGTTCCACGTTGCGGGAAATAAGGATGCCTGGATTCGGCCGAGTGATCCGTTTCTCTTACCTGGAACAGAGAAAGACAATTTTATGGTGAGTGAATCTGAGAAATTGCCAGTGGTTGGTTGGCTGGAAGGGTGGCAGGCGAGATCTAGGGGTGGCGTGAGAGTGATAAGCGTTGCGGTCTGCATTCGGTTTAGGTTACCGTACATCTAGTCTTTTACGTGTTTTTCCCAGGATGGACTCTTGTTCCCGTACACTTGCCAGAGTTATCTCGCAGAGTTACCGTCTGAGAAGTGTTTAGGAGATTTCCTAGATAGCTTCAGGGCTAGGGGAAACTTCCGGACGTCTGGCTGCTATCTTTCTTCGTCATTTTTTCATACCACGCGTTAGTTACACGGATTTATCGGAGAATATAAATCATCAATGTGGTGGATATTTTTTAATTCGCAGAATTGTGAATAAAATGCGAGGAAAATAGAAACGAACTTATGGGATCACCTAATATTAATATTAGGTTGTAGAAAAAGAAATCCATTATTTTTATGATTCTAAATGGATTTATTTTTCTTCGATCAGAAAAGTATATTAGGCTGGGGAAAAAGAAATCTGTATAAAGTTATAAAAATAATAGATTTCTTTTTCTACAACTTAATATTAATATAAGTTGCTATTTATATTTTTTTTCGCATTTTATAAACAATTCTCAAAATTATAAAATATCTACGACATTGATGACAACGCTAAAATTATTTTTCGCTATATTTCGTGAAGCTTTCCTTTTGAAAAAATTGAAAAACTTCCGCGCATGTTATGATATTCGTCCCTAAAGGGTTGAAAATATATTAGGTAATCCCATAAGTTCGTTATGCAGCGATATTTATATTTTTCCTCGCATTTTATAAACATAAGGCGATAAACAGGTATAATAACTAAGGTGTCATGGTTCTGTCGGAACGAAAGGACGACTACATTTTTTCTCAACATTTAAAAATATTTATTCGACACATAATTTTAAATAGAAGAGTAAAAAATTCTTAAGCACGATCTTATGGAATCACCCAATATATTTATGAGCAGTAAAAGTAGTATCCGTTATAAATTTTAGGGATTTTAATTAAATTCAAAAAAATTTTAATTTTAATTTTTATAGTATCCAAAACTATTTTAATCCACAAACTATTTTTTTTAATCAAATAATTTGAGTATATTATTGATATTTCCGACTAATATCACGGCGAGTAAACTTTTTTGCAGATAAAAATTCATCTGCGAAATTAACGCATTGCGTAATAGAGATAAAAATTTACGAAACACTGCATTCATATAATAAAATCCTAACTGAAACGTCGATCTCTAATAAAACCACGTTGTTCAGAAACGTTCTACGACGGTGGAATAATAATACTCGCAATCGTCATCGTAAGATCTGCTAATAGACCGAAATTCTATATAATATCGCGGAATATAAACGTTAGACACGCTAGCCAATCTTCGATGATAGATCAGAGTCTCGTCTAATCCCATTTTCAACTGGCTCGTGCAAAGGTACACATATATGCGTGAGATAGCCATGATATTTCAGCAATTTATTACCGAGATTACGCAAATGAAGCAGAACCTGTTCCACGCGGGTAACATTATGCTATATCTTAAATTAATTGGTCTTCAGATACGGCCAAAGAATAGCTACGGCTCTCCTTTGAATATTCCCTGAATCAGTAGCCAGCGATCTCCTGGTAACCTGCATCAGCTCTATCAAGAAGACATTTAAGGATAGCACAAAAGAGGAAAAGCAGTTTCTCAACGATGCACGCTGGAAATTCAGATTGGATCAGGCGGCGAGAAATGAAATTGTCCGCGGAAGAGTCCGAAAGGTTATCCTCGAAGCTCATGGATCGCGAGATCTATCAAAGGTGAATTAAAAAATCGGAGGATCGGTGAGGAATTCCGAAAGGTTAGCGCAGAGATCTCGCAGAAAAGTTGCGAAATGCAATCTGTGTTTGTTGACTAACAAAATCCGAATACCAGGTTTACGTGTATTCTATTCAATGACAATAAACTAGTTAACTGTAACTGATTGACGAGTTTACTCGTCATAGAGTGACGCGTAAAAAGCAGTAACCATTGGCTATTTAACACCAGGTTTACGGACGTTTCTTGTACACTTATTTTTACGGACATCCAATAAATTTACCGCCAAAGGAAACCACGTATTTTTTTTAAAAAACAAACGATGAGTTTAATTCGAAAACACTCGCAATATTAGCAGATTTCATGTAGGTTAATTAAATCTAAAATCTGTTAAATATCGAATACGAAACGATAAATAAATATATTAAGAATAACCATACACGAAGAATCTCTATAACCTAACCCAAACACGTGCTTTACTTTTTTCGTTTCACTGTTAAAAGCGTTAGCAAAGATACAAAAATATAAGAAAAGCTTCGAATTGCGTTGTTCACCACGAAAAAATTCATCGAATACAAACGATTAAAGCATCGGAGTATCAGCGAAGAATTCTGCAAAATTAACGCAAAGATCTCGTAGAAAATTTGCGAAATACAACTAGTGAACTGGCAAAATTCGAATACGAGGTTTACCGAGCAACGTTTAACCCTTTGCACTCGACGACTTTTTGGTTAGAGAAGAGTTAATTAAATAAAATTTACATATTTTCTGCCACAAAACTGGCGTTATTTTATCGAGTGGTAAATAACGAATCGTATAATAATTAACGCGTAAAATTATACGATTTCGATATTGTCGTATTGTCTTAAATTTGATATATCAATTGATAGGAGCCTTGAAAATTTTATGGTGAAAATTTTAGTCGCTTCTCGAGTGCAAAGAGTTAAAACTCGCATGTGGAAGTTAGAGCAGAGATAGGCAGCCACTCGTGATATCGGAATCCTCCGAACGCGTACAATGCAACAAATCATAGTGTTTGAAAGCTAAATGCAACGGAAGATACAATCCGGTAGAAGTGTCCATACAAATGGGTAAATTTACCAATAGCTGTTGCACTCGGTGTATCCCATTGTGTCCGACTGGCCAGGTGGAATTTACATCGGCCCGATAGGGAATTCTGGTAACTTTTGCGGATTCGTCGCGAGTTTCTTAGAATTTCGTGGATCTTTATTGAATTAGCAATTCCCCGGGGGATCGATCGTTCGAATCACAGGATCTGTATCAGAGAAGCAAGGACTCTGGGGTCGCAACGCGATCTCTGATACTGGCAGCTTTGAATATTGCATGAAAGGATGCCACCTAAGCCACTCGAAGGGCCGGACCCGGTATCTTGGGAGCTAACCTGATTTCATCGTGTTTAGCCTGACAAATAACAAACAGCCAGCAATGAACGATTAATTAACATTCGTCTTGCTCCCTGGAAAACCGTTGTTCCTGATCTAATTGTTCGTTTACCAGCTGGGAACGTGTCACGATCCCGAACGCTTTAGCTACCCATTTGCTGAAATACTAAACTTTGTTACACCGTTCTATCAACTTTTAAAACAACGCTTCCTTTGTTAGGAATTTACGATTGCATTTACGATGCGTAATTTTTCTTTTTTGATATCCAGTAACTGATAGAATTTTTGCAAAGATTTAATTCTCTAGGTTTGTCGTCTAAATTGAAACTCTGCTTCTCAAAGTTTCTACGAACTTATTATTTCCGAATAAATCTATGTAAGGTAAAAATTTTGGTAGAATCCTAATTTTTCGAGGATTTCGATACATTTTAGGCACTTTATATGTATAATTGTTAATCTTCGAATTGACGATAATCCGTGAAAGAGTTGCAGAGATTTAATTCTCTAGGTTTAGTATCTAAATCGAAGACTTACTCCACAAAATTTCTACGATCTTCTTAATTATTTCCGAATAAATCTATGATAAGTAAAAATTCTGGTAGAATCCTAATTTTTCGAAGATTTCGATACATATTAGACACTTGACTAGCACACATGCAATCTTCGAATAGACGACAATCCGTGAAAGAGTTGCACAAATTTAATTCTCTAGATTTATCATCTAAATCGAATGTCTACTCCTTAAAGTTTCTACGATCTTAATAAATACTTCCGAATAAATTTATGTTAAGTAAAAATTCGGGTAGAATCCTAATTTCTCGATCATTTCGATACATTTCAGACACTTGACAAGCACACATGCAATCTTCGAATAGACGATAATCCGTGAAACAGTTGCACAAATTTAATTCTCTAGATTTATCATTTAAATCGAATCTCTACTCCTTGAAGTTTCTACGATCTTAATAAATACTTCCGAATAAATCTATGTTAAGTAAAAATTCTGATAGAACCCTAACTTCTCGACAATTTTATTCACATAACGAATAAATCTGCAATTTTCGAATATACAATAATTCGTGAAAGGGTTCTAGCCGGTTGCAACTCGTCGGATCGGGTAATAAATCCCGTTTAACGTCGTATGAATTTAAAAATTACACCGGTACCACCAGCATCGATATTTCGTTCGGGAACTTAGCCCGCGAGGTAGAGACAGTTAACGAAAAACAGGACGAAAAAAGAAAGGAGGGTAAGGTGTCGTGGCTCGGACCCTAGTACCATCGATCGGTCGAGGTCTCGTTTATTTCAACGGGCGCGAGGAACTTTAACGGGCAAAATCTATTCCTGTACGTGCGGCACATAAATAAGAAAGTTGCGGAAGTTAAAAAGTTGAAGGCAGCGAACGCGGAGCAACGCGCCCCGCTGGATTTATCACCCCGAGGGCCAGGAAGGGGGTGGCGGGGCCCAAGAAGGGTGCCACTCGCGAACCTCTACTCGTTTTTCCGTTTTTGTTTATTGCTACCCCGTCAACCTGGCTGCCACTCGATTCTGAGTTACGCGCCGATTTACGAAACCAATAAACCAACCTGGCTTGATGGCTTTCCGATTTCTTCCCGGACGAATCTGATTTACCACCGCTCACCCAACGAAATTAGGCAAATGAAAGTTTTCCTACGAAGGAAACGAAGGTGAGTGATCGGAGGGTACACGTGTGTTCGGTTCTAACGAATCGAAGAAACCACGAAGGACTTAACTCATTTGCATCATCGGTATGAAAGAAGTCTTCCAAGACTTTCAATGAAATTAAGCGTAAGAATTGGAACTCTTATTTATATTTGATCCAGAAATTATATATATATATTGAAACAAGATCGTTCTATATGATGCTATAGTGTAAATATTTATTCTTTTACGTAGTTATGTGATGCAAAAATTAAAAATAGGCAAGTAACAGATATTAAGTGCGGATTATTCCGCTTAATGNACAACAGATATTGAGTGCGGATTATTCCGCTTAATGATGCAAATGGGTTAATTGGAGATTGATTGCGATTTATGATGAGGATATTCTTTGGTTTGAGCACTGAGATACAAGTATCGATCTAGATAAACGATTTTTAATAATTTAGTTTTAGAAACTGAATGTAAAATTCGATAATGGACCTATGATTTCATTCAAGATGCGGATAGTGCTCTGATTCTGATATCTAATCCAAGTATCAATCTAGATAAACGATTTTTAACTCTCAGTCTTCGAAACTGAATGCAAATTTCTATGATGGCTCTACGTCTCCCCTTTTTTAATATTTATTTCTTCGCAGTAGATTTTTAACTTCTCAGTTATCGAAACTGAATGTAAATTTCAACGATGGGTCTACGTCTCTCCTTTTTTGGTATTTATTTTTCCGTAGAAGATTTTTATTTTCTCAGTTTTCGAAACTGAGTGTAAATTTTGACGATGGCTCTGCGTTTCTCCTTTTTTAATATTTATTTTTCCGTAGTAGATTTTTAATTTCTCAATTTTCGAAACTCTCGATGATAGCTCTACATCTCCTCCTCTTTTTTAAATATTTATTTTTTCGTGGCACGGTTTTCATCGATTACGATTTATCGTGATAGAGGTAATGCAGATTTTGCTCGTGTAAATTTCACGATAATGTTTATGCACTTTGTACTCGTCACGTGATAGAGAAGAACGATATTTAACTTCTCCGTTTTCGAAACTCTCAATGAAAGCTCCACGTCTCCTCTCCTTTTTTGATATTTATTTTCCCGTGGCACGGTTTTCATCGATTACGATTAATCGCGATAGAGCGAGTGCTGATTTTGCTCGTGTAAATTGCAGGGTAATATTTATACACTTTGTACTCGTCACGTGAGGGTTGGTGACAGGTATTGTTTTTAATGTCAGGTTACCCGAGTTTATGATACCTTGCGCACGATATATCTTTGTAATTGTTTTTTTAATGCTTGCTTCTCTTCTGACGTCGTTTCATTTATCGCGACCGATCAGCTTCGGTTGCTGATTGCTTGTGCAAATTCAAGGGTAATGGTTATGTACTTTGTCACGTGAGACAAGAAGTGTTTTTCTTAATAAAATCTTCTTGATTTCCTCGTAACAGGTGTACGTAGTCTTTTCGTAGTTTTTTTCGCAAGTTTAGAAAATCTCGTTTCGCGTGGGTAACTTTCTCGTTTCTTAATAACTGGAAGCAATATTTCGTGAAAGGTGTAAAATCTTGCCGAAGAAAAGTTACCTTTTGGTTTCTCCATGGCAATCTCTGTTTTTTGCAACTTTTCTCGATGTTCGAATAACTCTGTTATGCCTCGAGAAAAATTCCGTGTCGTTTGTGCAATCGTTTGACAAATTTACGAGTTAAAAATTTCATTCGAACGATCGATGATTGACGATCAATGAATTTGAATTTTATTTATTAACCCTTTGACTACCACGCCGAAATCATATGTTTTACCCAGGACGCCACGGAATTATTTTTATTACTCAAAGCATATAATGGCAAAATAATAACGAATCGATGTTAGAAGGCAATATTTTTATCAAATGGAGCGTTTCTCTTACTGGTGGTCACGGGTGACCACCGTGGCGCCTTAGTAACGGTTCGACGAAGATTACGGCACGAATTGCAAAAAAAAAGAAGGACGAGCGTACCTGGAACGAAAATTTTGCAGGGAATGTTAGAAAAAAAATTCCAAACTATTTGGGTGAAAAATTGCTAAAAATAAGACCAAGAAGGTGACCACTTATTGTCCGGATTGTATTGGTGCGCCGCATTTATGTTTGGAGTGCTTTAACAAAGTGCACCGTTAGATGCAAGATTTATTCTAACATTTTGTTATTCTTTATTGTTCTAATAAAAAATTTTAATCGTTCGATAGGGCACATTTTATTTCAATGTGTCTTCTATACATCGGCCATATTCAAACACGCTAACTCTCGATTTTCATTTAGTTTTTTACAATTGTAAAAAGTTGAAAGGCTCCGGCACCCATGACCACCGTGTCGTCACGGGAGAAATCGTTGTCGGTCATATATGACCACCATGGCAGACAAAGTGTTAAGTTAATTTTCTCGTAACGTTAAATTGCTTCTCGAGATTTATCAAAATTGTATTTCAAACGTCGATTTCGAATAAATCTTTTTTCACGACGCGTTGATTTCGATTCATCTAGGTCTAACGGAAATTTATATTAGCAATTTATGAAAATTGCAATAGAAATCTTGAGGTAATTTGAATTGAAGTAGAGAGTATGGAGGTTACTCGGTTATTCGGAATAGCCTTTCGCTTATTTTAATCCGGGATACATTTCATACTGAATCGATTCATGTTTGATGACCCAATAAACCTATCAGAGAGTACTTCATAAATAACAAACATTTAACGCTTTATATCGAATCGTACTGTAATCTGCACTTAAAACGGTTAATTTAAAGCTTTTCATTTATACAATATACAGTAGTTAAATGTGGATGAAAGCTGAAAGATTCTTCGCGTGAGATTAATTTATAATCAAAGAGAATAAGGAACTTTTGTTGTCGTATTTATGTAATTTCCCATTCGCGTTTCCTTCTTTCAAAAGCAATATTACAAGTCGTTCTATTATTATATCATAAAATACTATAAAACGAATTTTGTTATTATTTTAAACGATATTTCGACGAGTTAATATTATATATTATAAATATGATATATTTCTCTCCATTATATATCCAGAGATAAATTTTATGAATCAATCTTATCGATAAAAATCTCATATTTTCCCAAAATTTTATTATTTTTTTCACCTTCCATTCTCTA
>NIJG01000126.1:408493-428349 GCA_002201625.1 Euglossa dilemma | reverse complement strand
ACCACCTATCGAGATATAATAAATTATTAAAAAATCTACACAAACTAAAAATTATGAGTCACTCCACTGCCTTGAAATTTTAACAATTTAAAAATCTTCGTACATTATTAAATATATACGAATTCCGTCTAATAAATCTAATACCACCTAATAAGAGGTTCACAAAAGTTGCCAATCTATAGTTGGAAACAAAACTAAAACATGTGACGGAAAAAATTCGTTTGTGTTGTATTTCGGCCACAATTTGAATCTCAAATACGACTCGTCTTCATTAAGCAAAATTTTAATGAAAGAATTCACGGTATATGCTTGATTAAAACCTTGACTGGAAAACGAAAAGGAATAAAAGGGAGAAAAAATTTGCCGGCAAATGAAGAAATAACCATCGCGTGTAGAATTCTTCGGAATAGACGAAGGATACATCGGCCATGCTGCTTCCTCGTCGCCATTTTCTCCCTTCTTATAACAAAAGCTCCGCGCAAAAAGGTATCGTTTTACGGAATCGATGAATCGAACGATATACTCGGTGAAGTCGGTCGAATTCGAATGCTTAGAACCATAGGAACGTGCTTCGAATACTCGGCAGCTGATTTACTTTTGGAAAAATACTTCAAACGTGTCTTCGATGCGCTAGAAAGATTTTCCTCGTTCTTACAATTTCGATATACGTGATGCAGCAAACATTTTCGCGAAGTACGAACGATAAAATTCAATAAGGCAAAATAAATTTTCATCTTTATATAATATCCTGCCTTTCCAAAAATCCTATTCTTCTTACGAGTACATTTACTAAACCGAGAATTAGTTTCTCACAAATAAATTCTAAAAAACAATATAAGCAATTAATTTTGCTTATTTCCACGAATTTCGTATTTTTAAGTACGAAGATAAAATTAAATCGAAGCGTGAAAATAACAAACGTCGAGATTTTTCTTGACCGTCTATAATAAACCAGATCACTCAATTAAAACCGATTAAATTCTATTTCAGTCGCAACCTCGAGAGAGACTGTTGCATCGCAAAAGAAAAACTGAAATTACGTAAAACTATTTAGGTTTCAGTTACAAGTAGGATAAATCTCGACTGAAACTTGAAACGAATCATCGTACCGTGACTTTAGCACAGCTCTGAGTACAGCTCGTTACAGATATCTTAGACTCGCGTTTAGACTTCATTATCCAGTATATATTATATAATAACAACCTAAGCGAAGCGAGCAAATGAATTTTTTTTATCAGCTCAAAATAGGTAAAGGCCGAAGTAATAATTAATTCACGCTGCCTGTAATTTAAAATAATAACATTGATGAATAATTTATAATTAATATTCATAATTGCTAGCAAATAGTACTGGAAACTAATTTAATAAACTCGTAATTAAAAGTCTGTGGACTTTTTTATATTATATAACTGTTACAAGTAGGTAATAAATATAGATAACAACAACTGGAGTAATATTAAACAACAATTTCTTATAGATAATTTCCTAACTGCGTTCTATTATATATCTTTCCTTATATCTATACAAACATATCGTATTGCAACAGAGATAAATCTAAACGATTATTAGCGACATCTACCGTCTGCAATCGGTATTAATGCATTTGCAATAACCTAACAGTCTACGACAAAATTACTGAATTTCTAATAAAAATTAATATTTCACTACTTTAATTGTACATCGCGTAGAAAGAATCATAAATTATAAATATCTTACCATTAGCCTCGAAGATGCTTGTCTAATACTCTTACATTGGTCAGACTCTATCATGCTACCGCCAAACGTTCTATCTGCGTATATATACGTACACGTATGTTCACACAAAGTCACGTGCTATGCGAAACATGGATAAACGCAGGTATACACATACATACATACAATATCGCGTAATAATGCATTGATAACGCGCGAGGAACGATAAAACGCAATTGAAAGTATCCGAACGAGTAAATACTAGCTTGCAGAAAACATTAAACGCGACTAGGACTGTGAAGATTCTATTAAAACATATTTGTTCAAATGTTACCAGGTAAGGATAGGCAGAACGTCGTGGCAAAAAATCAGCGGGACCGCTTGTCCAAACACACGGACTATCGAGGCGAATAACACCGTGTTTCTCCTTCTCTCCATACTCCTCGTTTCTTGTTACTCTTCGAACCTTCCTCCGTCACCGGGGAACAGCACAGTTATAGAAATGTCTTCGTTTCTCCAACGTTAAAACAAGGACGAGCACATGAAACACACGACGCGACGTTCGCAACGAAACGGGGTCCACGTGCACGGAAAACTATAATGGCGGACGATTACGTCACATTGGCGGAAAAATCAAACATGGCCGACTGACAACAAACGAAATGATAATCGTGCGACGTGAAGTCTCGGTGACAATTCGTGAAAGTAATTAGAATATTAGCATTATTATTAGCATTATAGAATATTGCATTAGATATCAGAGGAAATTCACCAAATATTCTGTGTTATATTTTGCGATTCGTGTATAATCTTTACGCGATTTTTATGCGATTTTTTGTTGGTTATATCGGCGATAAAATTTTCAGAATCGTTGTAATTTCGAACATTGCATCGTTAGGCTGGCTTCCGGCCGGTCATGTAAAATGAGTCGGGCAATTGATTGATGTTGATCGATGTTACGTTGCAATCGTGGGTTTACAGTGATATAGGGTTACGGTTACGTTGGACAGGTATTGGTCGACAATGGCTGGAAATGTGGACAACCGGGATCAGCTGATGTTATATTAGTTCCCGAGGTCATGGATGATTTTGGAAACGGTATTACAGGTATGTGTGTTGGAATATCTATCCTGTATTTAAATTTAATGCTAGATTTGTATGTAATTCTCCTGATTTGCACATTTGTAAAACAAATTGATCTTTACTAGGATTTCAGTGTAAATCATATTAGAGAACGTAATATTAATTTATTCCTTAAGTAATGCAGTATTTCTTATTGTTGCGATAGATATTGAATTGTATATTATTCTGTGTTTTTTAATGTTACAAATTTAAAAGAAAATCATTTGGGAATAAAATACATTGATGTAAAATAACAGGATCAATAAGAGGATCAATAAGAAGATACAATAATAGAGGATCAAGAAGAAGATACAATAATAGAGGATCAAGAAGAAGATACAATAATAGAGGATCAAGAAGAAGATACAATAATAAAGGATCATCATAAAGATACAATTTTCATCCTTAAAGTAATGGTTTGATTTAAAAAAGGTTTTGCTCTCAATTTGCCAATGTATAAAAGGAATTATCTGCTACGAGCTGTTAATATCTAATGAAATTGTAATAAAAGTCTTATATAATTCATAGTTGGACACAATAAAGAGATACGTGTATTGAAGAACAAGTAAAATTTGTACTAGAACTACTGATCCATTATATAATGTAATATAAAGTACAAAATGCATTTGTACGTGCCTCTAAAAGCATAGTGTACATACATAATAATAGTTGAATATAGTATCCATAGATAATGATAATTAAAGCGATATAGTGTAAGTAATTAAGTATATATAATTATGTTTCTACGTCAACAAGAATGAATATAACTTTTGCCATATCCAGCTACGTATACTTGTATAGTATAAGAACTAGTTTTTAGTTTTTAAACAAACATTTCTTGCTTTAAAGTTTGAAATCAATAATTTTGACTATCCTGGTAGTTCTAGTATCAAAATCAAAATAGGCAAAGGTTTCAATAGATGTTAATTAGATTTTAAATAAAAATTCAAACAAAAATACCGCATTACTTGTGAAGTTTCTCAATTAAATTGACCGATTAGTAAATAAAATGTACAAATATAATTGAATAAAATCATAAAATGAATTAGATGCTCTGAACTAGTTAGTACACTATCAGTAACTTCCTTCAATACTTCTTTATCTCCAAATGCTGAAGCATTTGCACAAAACTGTGGTTGTTATTCGCAAGTGGTGCATTACATTAATGAAGGCATTTGTGAATAACCCTGGTACATGCCAAATGTGCATGTGACTTGCTCTTATCAATGATCCATGACCTAGCGCAAACAGCAGCTAAACCACACAGCTAAAGCTCTCTGGCTCACAATAGGTACCCATCGCGTTTCCTTCCTGCATCCTTCCTTTTATCAAAAATAGAAGATTACCCTAAAGCTCGTTGTAACCAACTTCCGTGTTCTCGGCTCAACTTAATTACCAAACTAATCTCCTAGCTCCAAAATAGCTGCATCCCTTAACACACACACACACACACCCCTTAATACTTTGACTGCCACGCCGAAATCATATGTTTGGCCCAGAACGCCACGGCATTATTTTTATAATTCAAAGCATATAATGGCAAAATAATAACGAATCGATGTTAGAAGGCAATATTTTTATCAAATGGAGCGTTTCTCTTACTGGTGGTCACGGGTGACCACCGTGGCGCTTTAGTAACGGTTCGACGAAGATTACGGCACGAATTGCAAAAAAAAAGAAGGACGAGCGTACCTGGAACGAAAATTTTGCAGGGAATGTTAGAAAAAAAATTCCAAACTATTTGGGTGAAAAATTGCTAAAAATAAGACCAAGAAGATGACCACTTATTGTCCGGATTGTATCGGTGCGCCGCATTTATGTTTGGAGTGCTTTAACAAAGTGCACCGTTAGATGCAAGATTTATTCTAACATTTTGTTATTCTTTATTGTTCTAATAAAAAATTTTAATCGTTCGATAGGGCACATTTTATTTCAATGTATCTTCTATACATCGGCCATATTCAAACACGCTAACTCTCGATTTTCATTTAGTTTTTTACAATTGTAAAAAGTTGAAAGGTTCCGGTCACCCATGACCACCGTGGCGTCACGGGAGAAACCGTTGCCGGTCATATGTGACCCCCATGGCAGTCAAAGTATTAACGCTCGTGAAATGCGTCTGTACCGCGATCATGAAAATTTTCCAGCGTCGGAGACGTCTGCCGGAAACAGAGGAACGGCAATTAAGAGGAATAGAGGGTGGCCGTTGGATCGATCGTCGCTTGGGAAGAATCGAGGGATGGATCGGCATAGCCGTGGCGGACAAACGAACCCACCGGCCCACGGAGAGCCGTACATTTTTATTTCTTCCGTTCGTTCACGGTAGAACGGACAACGAACAAATGGCCAGCTACGTGTACGCGCGCGACTTCCAGCCGAATTGGCAAGCGAATACTTCGCAGCGAATGCAGATTTCGCAAACCATTTGTCAATCGAGCCGCTGGCCCAGCCCGCTTCTGGACGGGGGACACTTTAATCGACAATCATTTACTATCCGGCTGCGCACCGTTCTCTCTCCGCTCTTTTTCTCACATTTCTCTCTTCCTCCGACGACCCCCGACCCCCCTTTTCTCCCTCTCCGATTTCCATGTGTTTCTCCATCTATCCAGCCGGTTGCCCTCTTTTTTCCACCCTCGGCCAGAGTGTCACGATTAAAACGCCATCTGTTGATAGTCACTCCCTTTCGTCCTCTCTCGCTCTCCTTCCTTTCTGCTACCCTGTTTTTGCATTTTCCCTACCCTTTCTCTCGCTCTCGCCTGATCCGTTTCAACGGTCGTACATACACGCTGTTCCGATTGGAAATTGATATTCGAATCGATCGCTGAATGCCGGCCAGTGACGAACGTGTCCCTGTTTTTGCGGACACCGTGTGCTGCGAGATAAGTGGACGGTGTCGTGGAATTTGCCCGGATGGTCACGGACAGTTTTCATCCAGCTTTCAAGTTACAGCTACGTTTTTGTCTCTTGCCTAGGGTACCATTAATTACCACGTGGTAATCGATTTTTATGAGATATGTAATTTAGAAGTTGTACCGATATTTTGGTGTTATAATGATTTATGATTTGTTTTGTTTAATATATTTTT
The DNA here is from genome assembly GCA_002201625.1 of Euglossa dilemma. NCBI lineage: Eukaryota > Metazoa > Arthropoda > Insecta > Hymenoptera > Apidae > Euglossa > Euglossa dilemma. Next base: position 422,450 of record NIJG01000126.1, on the reverse strand, counting down.
AAAATTCCCACAATTAAGCTCAGGATATGCAAAAAATTTATGTTTAAATGTAGAATAATTTTGTTGATTAGGGTGTCATTAATTACCACGTAATAACCAATTTTTATGTAATATATAATTTAGAAGTTGTACCAATATTCTGGAGTTACAATAATTTAATATATTTTTTAAATTCCTACAATTAAGTTCAGGATGTACTAAAGGTTTATGTTTAAATCAATAATAATATCGTTAAAAACAGCTTTTAAGTTACAGCTATGTTTTTGTCTCTTGCCTAGGGTACCATTAATTACCACGTGGTACTCAATTTGTATGTAATATATAATTCATAAGTTGTACCGACATTCTGATATTATAATAATTTAAGATTCGTTTTGTTTAATATATTTTAAAAACTCCTACAATTAAGTAACCTCAGGATATGCCAAAGCTTTATGTTCAAACGTAGAATGATATCGTAAAAGCAATGATGTTCCCAGTGGCTATTGTATATAATCGTTCAGTGTCGTTATTAATTTATTTGCATATTTAAGTACTATTTGTTAAAAGCGATTACATTTGGGCTGCGTGGATATAGTCATCGATTGAATGCAAATTTGTATGTTTGAACATCAAATGTTTGAGAAGCGTAAATAGAACGATTAGTGACGACAAAGTATGAGTTCTGGATAGCTGACTATATTGTTGCTATACTACGCGATATTTTAATTCTTCTGTTATCGAACGTTTCCATTACATTGTAAATATTCGCATAGTAAAATTAATGTAAAAACAAGTATAAAGTTCACAATGTTCATCGCTTGAATACTATCTTCTACACGTGTTAATCAAAGTAAACAAACATATCCAAAAAAAGAGTATCGAAGATTTAAATAATTCGTAAAATCCTCTCTTCATAAAAATTNACTATGGAAAATTTAAATAATTCGTAAAATCCTCTCTTCCTAAAAATCGTTTCGATAAACGAGGATAAACATAACTACAAATTATGTAAAAAAACTGTAAACAATATACCTAATGCACGAAAAAAGGAAAATTATGCCAACAACTTTCCAAAGCTACTTTATCCATTTATTCCAAAACAATTTATAAGTCTATAAATTTTAAACTAAAATAGAAACCAGTGATTAATGAAACATACTTCCTGTCATAGATAAACAAAATCCCATAGAAAATTAGATCGAGTGATAAACTACTAACACGTAGTACCTAAATGTTCTCCTTTGAGATATTAAATTCAGAAAAAGAGCAAACAAGAATGACAAACTTTCCTTGACCACAGAATTATCTTTATCAGCGCATGAATCGATAGGCAAGTCATTAAACAAAATTATTATTAATCGACAAGGTAGTTTTAGTCGAGAGTTTCTAAATAAATATATCAGTCTGAGCGAACATATAAAAAAGAAAAAGCTTTCACCTATTGTGTCACGAATATCTTTTCATGCGTTTAGAACGTTTCGGCCAACTTCATAAATCAAAATAAATGTACAACTCGTACTTTCCAATTATTTTTATTGTATTCTACTATACACACACCGTGACAGTTTCATTACGTATTCACTTTGGCTGATTCTTTCGAACGGTGACATAAATTTGCATCAGTTGTCAGTCGAATAAAATCGATCTGCATTCCAACGAAACTTGGAGTGTCGGATACATACGTCTGACATGACAGTCGAAGAACTTAATCAATGTTTAGAGACTTGTTTTATGAGCTGGACGATAAGAAACTTCGAAAAATTAACCTTTTGAACGCGCTTTTCTTGCTGTAGAAAGCCAGCAACTTGATTTAGCAACTCTGCTATGAAATTTTTATCGAATTGTGCTATTTTGATGATTTAAATCAAATTATTTCCTTCGTTCAATCGCCGTTCGAGTTAGAGTAATAGAACAAGTAGTTTACTTAGTTCCTTGAGTTTAATTATTGAGTATAATTTATATTGAGTATATTAGAAGCTTGTTTCATGAGCTGGACGATAAGAAGCTTCGAAAAAACATTTCTTTAGGCAAGAAGTATGAAGTCTCTCTGCAGTATCCTGACCCGATGAACCGATTAACCCTTTGGACTCGGTTTTCTTGCTGTAGAAAGTCAGCAACTCGACTTAGCAACTCTGCAGTGGATTATTTTTAAAACTGTGCTATTTTAATAATTTAAATCAAATTATTTCCAGTTAGAGTAAGAGTAATAAAGTTACAGTAACGGAAGAAGTAGCTTTGAGTAGAAATTTCTGAAAGATGACAGTGCGATTGATTCGTTTCGTCACTTTATAATACTATTTTGAAGAGAATCCACAAGCTTCAATTCTAATTCAACTGGTCCGAAAGTTCTTATCGAATAAACTACTAGCCACCTGAAAGGAAAGAATCCATCAAAACGATAAAAGAAAGACCAGCAATCCCAGGTGCGGACGAGATATCTAGTTGCAGCGATGCTCGAATTTGCCTAATATTCTCCGATCTATCAAACACTGCTTCTCCTATCCACAAAGCGAATATTCGTCAAGAAAGTGAAGCAAAAGACAAAGTTAGAATCCCAGGTGTAATCGTGCCAACATCCACGAATGATCGGACACGCCTAAACTTACCAGAATCATCCAAAAGGAAAAAAACAAAAGATAAACTATTGAATCGTTCGGAAAGTCAGTTGGTTTTTTTTTACATGGCTGAATTATGAAGTTGGGTGTGAAAAAATACAATTAAGTCCTGTATTGGAAAAAAACGAAATGACTTTCCAAACCACCTAGTATAATAAACCCTAGTTGAAATGCCGAGGTGCAATTGGCGCAGAAAAGCATCGTTCCGAATTCGCCTAATACTCTCCGATCTATCAAACGCTGCTTCGCCTATCTACAAAGCGAAAAGTCGTCAAGAAGGTAAAAGACAAAGTTAGAATCCCAGGTGCAATCGTGTCAACATCCACGAATGATCGGACACGCCTAAACTTATCAGAACCATCCAAAAGGAAAAAAAACTCGGCAAGGAAACGACAGAGATTATATAAACTTCGGGTGGAATGGCGAGGTGCAATTGGCATCGTTCTGAAGGACCAAATTCTCGAAGAAGGAGGATGAACCAGGCGAAAAGCTATTGCATATGAGAATAAACTTATTAGGCCTAAACTTATTAGAATCATCCGGAAGTAAACAAAAACTCGGAAAGGAAAGGAAAGAAAGACTATCGGGTTATTTAGAAAGCTATTGCATATGAGAATAAACTTATTAGGCCTGAACTTATTAGAATCATCCGGAAGTAAACAAAAACTCGGAAAGGAAAGGAAAGAAAGACTATCGGGTTGTTTGGAAAGTCATTCCGTTTTTATCTTTTTCTTTTTTTTTTATGCGGCTGAAGCGTGAATTTGGCTGTGAAAAATTACAATTAGGTAAAGTAAAGATGGTAAAGCAAAAGACAAAGTTAGAATCCCAGGTGCGCAAAGAGGAAAAAACTGGGCAAGATAACGAAAGAGAGATTATAAACCACAGGTAGAATGGCAAGATGCAATTCGCATCGTTCTGAAGGGCCAAATTCTCGAAGAAGGAGCAAGGAACACTCGAAAAGCTATTGCATATGAGAATAACAGATATTTGATGCGAATCTGCGAATTAACTCTCGCGCCACGCCGCGTCGCTTTATCGAAAGATAAATGTTTCGACGGGGAGAAGCTTGTCATTCGATAACAAATGTCAAGCGTAGAACGCTGCCACGCTATTGTAGGTATTTATCGAGCCAGCTGGGTGCAGGTGTTCGTCATATATTTTTTTTTTCTACCTCTCTCTCTGTCCCGAGGCTTTCGCGTCGATTTTCGGAAAACCCGTGGAAACTGATCGCGAAAGAAAACAGCTTCTAACGATTACTCGCGCCACCGCCCACGGATGAAACTGCGACGAGCAACATTGCAATCTGTGACAGGATGTTCGAAGGATTCTCTCCGAATTCCTGTACCATTGAAAGCACAGCATCGGCCTGCTATTTCACCGAAGATTTTTCGTTCCTGCCATCTTTTTTTTCCTTCCTCCTCTTAGTTTTCCTTTTTATCATCCACGGGAATCGACGGTTTTTAATTGATGAAAAAGAAAGGAAGAAGCGCGGATGTGTTCGTGTTTCCACGACCGGAGGAAAATTCGAGTGCAATAAAATGTTTCCGTGGAAAATCCGTTCGTGACGTTCGTTTCCAGCAACGGAATCGAAGACACGGTTAAGGCTGGTTCTCGAATACGCCATGTTTTATTCATGAGATTCGACGCGAGATGATTGGGAATATTCATTAAAGATCGGGTTCCTATTAATTGAAAGTCATACGCGAAATAGGAAACCTTATCCGAAACAAGAGGGATTATATCCACGGTTCACTCGAAACACTGCGCGTATCCTTTATTAATAATTATCATTCGTTGGGATTTATTAACGCGAGTATTATCGACACATAATGCGTGTCCAAATGAGATATACACTCGTGATTATAATTTAAACGATACCAAAATATATTACTGCAGTAATTATAAACTGAATAACAGGCACGAGTGATTAAACTTTAACGCGAAAATTTTTTCGAATTTTGATATCAAATCACAATTGATTCGTGTTTGACGTTTTAATATATATATCAATGATTTCTAGTTTTTCATTTTACTCGTAAATATTTACACTAATTATAANTCCCCAAAGAGTTAATTCTATAGAAAACCTTTTGTGATAAAACACTATTTTTACATATAAATATAATAATTCGCTAGACTTGAAATTCCGTCGTCGCGTTTTCGTAAATATTTCCGAAATTCTCGTCGATCGAAATATAAATTTAGCGTACCTACTTTATCTGTTTGCCAAATGCGCTCGAAAGGGAAGTATTAATAGGACGATAAATCAAGAGGACTAAGAACGAGCCGAAGCACATAATGAATATTTATCTCTCGTCAAAAGCCAGAGAGAAAAGTTGGGGGACCAACGGTGAAAAGGGGGGACTCGGTGGAGCATAGGAAGAATTAATTCCAACTCTTTTCGATTCATCTTAAACGTCCCAGTTCTCGCGACAGCGTCGGCTGGAACATCTTTTAACTTGATTATTAACGAGAAAGCGATACTCCGCTTCGAGAGAAGCAAAACCGCAGACAGAAAACAGGCTAATGCGGTGACTCGACGAGAAAGTCGATACGATATGTCTTCCGTCAGTTTTCCACGCCGTCAGCCCGTTCCCAGGGAAATTTTATCGTAAAAACCGCGGCAGCTTTCGTGCCGAGCTAAATTAACGCGGTCAAGATCGAACGCGAGCAAACTCGATATTTTTTTTTTTCATTCTTCTTTTCCTTCCACTCGCGTGACAATCTTCTAGTTTCGAGTCGAGTAACAAACGCGTAGATCTACTTCGCGGCGTGTAAAAGAAGTGTTGTATTAAAGAATTCGAATTTCGACCGATTTTAATGAAAATTTAGTGAAAATCTGTCCAGTCATTTGACTGAAAACTAAGAGATTATCACGCGAGTAAAAGAATAAAGAAAAAGATAAAATATTAGAGCTTTTGCGAACGTACAGAGTATCGTAGTCTATTTCGTGGACAGATTTTCACTAAATTTTCATTAAAAAGAAGCGTCATATTAGAAAATTAGCATTTCCACCGATTTTAATGAACATTTGTCCAGTTATTCGACTTGAAACTAGAAGATTGTCACGTGAGTAAAAGAATAAAGAAAAAGATAAAATATCAGAGCTTTTGCGAACGTACAGAGTATCGTAGTCTATTTCGTGGACAGATTTTCACTAAATTTTCATTAAAAAGAAGCGTCATATTAGAAAATTAGCATTTCCACCGATTTTAATGAACATTTGTCCAGTTATTCGACTTGAAACTAGAAGATTGTCACGTGAGTAAAAGAATAAAGAAAAAGATAAAATATCAGAGCTTTTACGAACGTACAGAGTATCGTAGTCTATTTCGTGGACAGATTTTCACTAAATTTTCATTAAAAAGAAGTATCATACTAGAAAATTAGCATTTCCACCGATTTTAATGAAAATTTAATGAAAATTTATCCACGGAATTTACCACAATACATTGGAAAAATTCTTCACGATTTTCGTTCGTAAATCTTTCACTTTCCACGAAATTTTCTTCCATAGGAAACGTCAGTTTTAAGTAGATTAAATCAACGATTGTACCTTCGGCGCTTTCTTCGGTTTTGATTATAAGATTCATTCGATTCTAATATTACTTATTTACAATGCAAGCAATTTGCTACGAAATCGCGACAACTCTTTTTAAGCAAGGATAATTTATCCGGAAATTTCAGTAGATCTACTTCGAGGCGTATGAAAGAAGTGTTATATTAGAAAATTAGCATTTCGACCGATTTTAGTGAAAATTTAATGAAAATCTGTCGATGGAATAGACTAAGAATTCTATACATTTTCAAAAGTTCTTCGCGATTTTCGTTCTTTAATCTTTCACTTTCCACGAAATTTTCTTCCATAGGAAACGTCAGTTTTAAGTAGATTAAATCAACGATTGTACCTTCAGTTTTGATTATAAGATTCGTTCGATTCGAATATTATTTACTTACGAGGCAAGCAATTTGCCAAGAAATCGCGAAGACTTTTTCCAAGCAAGGATAATTTATCGTGAAGTTTCTTGGAAGATCTTGGATTTTCGAAGTTGCCGGGAAGAAAAGATTGGTCTAAAGGGAACAAATTATAATGGAACGGAGCAATTAAGATGTTAATTGAAAAGCTTTTTCTTAGGGAAGTTTGCATATCGAGTTACCTCGCTGTTATGATATATACTCGTTGATAAAGGAAGAACGTTGTGTTCTAAACCGACGACCGATTTTCAACTTTTCATTTCGAGATTCTGTCGCTTGATTCGCACTTGCGAAAGTTCGCGAATAAAACGCGTTTCATTTTCACCGCTCCATCGCTTTTCCCGCGCGGCGGAAAATTTTTTTTCTCTCCAAGTCCCGTTGAAAAAAATCACGAGATTAAAACTTTGGTTGTTGATTTCACCTCGTCAAAGACATTTCCGGCTTGCGAAAAAAAAGAGGAAATTACCAACGCGTGTAACTCGTCCTGTGCTTTACATACACACGAACTTTCATTAAAATTAGAATTTTTAGCCTAGAGAGTTCCCTTGAAATATAACCGTACCAAGACTTTTGTGCTCCGCTGCAATCTCTTTTCTTATTTTATTTCCCTTTTTCCCAGATTTCTACGCAACTAAATTCGTATAATTAATTTCTCTCGAGTAATTATACCGTCTGTTTATATTTTTTTCCTGCAATCGTATTTATTAATTACGGAACATTTCGTTTTATCAGAGAGAACTGCGGAATGTAGACGCATGCAGGAATTTACTATCTCCTGAACAATTTCAATCAATAGCATTAACAAATGAAGTTTCTCTTCCGACCTACGTGTTAGGCTGAACTGCGAGGAAAGTTCGGTGAATAAAACCAATCAGCAGCCTTTATCACTTTCACCCTACTATGTATGTACTCCGTTGTCAAGATTTACAAGCATAAGTATCTACGAGTACTAATTTCTACTGGTGGAAAGTGTCTCTCATTAAAAAACCTTACGTAATTCGCGAATAATATCCAGCTCTTACCAATTATCATCTGTAAATTGAAATCGATAGGCGGAGATTGGTTAGAATATAAAAATCGCAAGATATTTCATGTAACACTTCAAAAACATTGCGAATATTTTTTAAGTTACACGAGACTCTCCAAATCTCACAAAAGGCAGCAAGACATCGAAAATACGTCGTAAAAATTGTGTTTTAATTAAAAAAAAATGCATAGCAATTGCATAAGAGTGTGCAAAATCTGACAAAATATTCCGTAACACACCGAAGACATCAGAAATATTTTTTTAACCTTCGGCTAATCGCTGCGAAGAGTCACCGCGTTAGATGAAGGGTTCTGTTAGGGTTGTGAAGTGTTTATTTCGTTTTCTTTTTTACAACTAGGTAGGATTAAAAGGTTGGATGATTCGTGGCTGTTGACGGTCGAATGTGTTCTGCTTGTGTTGTTCAATGTTTTCTGGAATTCAGTTAGAGTGTGTGGCGATTGGTTGGTAGATGATTTGGCGGTGGAAAAAATAAAGTTTTTATATTGGAAGATGGCTGTATCGGGAAGATAGGTTCTGACGGAGTAGGATGAGGGACCGGAGTTCTAAAAAATTTGGAAATTCGAAAATTTGACTGGTCAAAAATTCAAAAATTTAGGAACTTCTAAATGTGAATATTACAAAGTTCGGAAACTCTCGGCGGTCAATAATATGATGTATGGGTGATTCCTTCGTCGCTTCGGTGAGTTTTGTCGCACGTGAATCCAGTCTATTAGGTCTGATTGATAGCTGAAACTTTTTCGTTTTTGGAATTATTACACGATTAAATAATAAACGCAGCGAGTCGCGTCTAACTTTCGTTTTGTTATTATATACGTAGCGAAGTTTTTCGACCATTGCGGGTAAATAAACAGCGAATATAAAAAACGAAAACTGTCTCGACGTAGTGAAGTCGATACGTAAGATGTTCTGGGGTGCAGTTTTCCGCGCCGTCAATCAGCTCGGCGGGAAAACTCATCGCGGAGGAGCGGCGCGGATAATAACGTCTTCCCAGGAGAGCAACCAGTAATAACCGAGTGGCGGCTGGAGATTGGGGGTTGGCTCGAATTAGAGGGGGTGACCAACCCTGCTCGAACCCTGTCCGATCTAACATCCACCCCGTGGGTGCCCATGGTGGGATCCACGTGGACGCGCTGTTGGCTCTCTCGCGTTCAAGCAAACAGCCGCATATTGCCCTCCAAAACTACCACCCTACTAGCACGTTTTTAATAACGCCCTTACGTGACTCCACCTTCCTTTCCCCTGTGCTCGACCGAGTTAAACTCTACGTGCCCGATACCACCCCCTCTCTTTATTTTCTCCCTTTTGCATACGCTCCAACCCCGCGGATATTCGTCCACCGGGGTATATACCCCGCTGCATGAAGGCATTCCGAAGTATTAGCACGTTTACGTGCGCTGTTTTTAACCGACATCCACGAACACGCGCAACTCGCGAAATTCCGACGAGTCTCTGTCGTGTTGTATTTCGAGAAGGTATCGTTAACAGTAGATTTACGGGACCCGTGAATTTAACAGGTGAGTTGCTTCAATTATACGATATTAACAGATTTAATTAACTTATATTACGTTTGTTAATATTGCGATTGTTTTTAAATTAAACTCATCGTTTGTTTTTTTGAAGAAAATATGTGATTTTCTTTACCTTAAATCGGACGAGTGTCCGTAGAAATAGGTATACAAAAAAAAACCGTAAACCTAGTGTTTTGGAAATGAACCTGGTTCATTTGGAAAGTGGTGCAAGTTCAGTTTCTTTGGTTTCAAAGAAATTGAATGTTAGAAGATCTGATAAATAATACTAGGTTTCTACGGACATCTGTTAATTTAAGGGTAAAGGAAACCATGTATTTTCTGTAAAAGACAAATGATGAGTTTAATTTCAAAGCAATCGCAATATTAACAGACTTAATATAAATTAATTAAATCTGTTAGTATCGTATAATTGGAGCATCCTATCCTTCGAATTGACCATAAATGTTCCAGTAAACCTAGTTAAAACGTCATCGCGACCCTTATTCCCTAACTTCCCCGATAAAATTGTAATTCATTTTTTTCGCTAGGTAATTTATTTTTTTCGTATATCTATACCTACACCGTCAGATTTGCGTTTACAAGAAACCATGTATCTTCTTTTTAAAAAATTGGTTAATATCGTCTAATTGGAGCAACCTATCCTTCGAATTGACCATAATTGTTTCAGTAAACCTAGTGTTAAAATAAAACGTTCGATGTTTCCTAAATTTCCCGATAAAATTGTAATTTATTTTCTACGCTAGGTAATTTATTTTTTTCGTATATCTATCCTACCTACACCGTCAGATTTGCGTTTAAAAGAAACTATGTGTCTTCTATTTAAAAAATCATTTATTATTATAGTATAATTGGAGCAACCAATTCTTCGAAATAACCATAATTGTTGCAATAAACCTAGTTGAACCGTCATCGCGACCCTTATTTCCTAACTTTTCCGATAAAATCCAGGAATTTCTTGCTCGCTGAACGCTTCCTAGCTGCATGCTTCGAAATGTATCAATTTAACGCAGAAATTCCAGAGCCGAGTTAATACGCGCATATGTAGAGTGCAGATATTTCGAAGATCTCGGTTTTCTGCGCGTTTCACCGGGTTTTCCCGGTGGAAGGTTTGGGTTATTTGCCAAGGTGGAGGGAATCGGGAGTTAACGGTGCTCGTCTCGTAAAATCCGACGGCCGGTGTAAAATCCGGCGGATCTGAAATTCGTAGACCGTGCCAGACCGTCTGGGAAACGTCCGCCGCGATTACGTCGATTTAACGCAACTGTTTTGCAGCCACCGTGCTCGTAAACGAACGCGCGCGAATTGCAAGCGGAGAGCGTGCAATCGCGAATTCCTCGCGAGTTACCTCTATCCGCGGCTTTTCCTCTCGCAGATACGCGTGTTTATGTATTTTCCGTGTTTGTCTCGCGGCGCGTTTGATTTCTGCCCGATATCGGGGAAATTTTATTATAGCAGTCGTTATAGGATTCCGAGAGCGGAACAGGCTCTCAGATTCTTTTGAAATATTGTTTTCCGTCGTGCGTCCGTGTACCTTTGGATCGCCGAACGTTTTAAGTCTCGTCGTTTGCCTTTCAATTTCTTCTCGTGCTCTTCGCTTTTCCCTTTGCGAGCTACGGGAAATCAGGTTGCATTTCCTTTTTACACCGAGTATCTGTTAAATCGAAATAATTCCGTGCTTTCCCGAATTTCTTTTGAAATATTGTTGTCTATCGTATGTTTGAATCGTGATCATTTTAAGTTTCATATCGTATCATTTGCCTATCAATTTCTTTCCTTTCTTTTCGCTTTTCCCTTCTGCGAGTTGTAGAAAATCAAGTTGGATTTCCTTTTTACACCGGATGTCTGTTAAAACGAAATAATTCTCATATTTTCCGAATTTTTGAGGTTCTATGGAAATATTGTTTTCTGTCGAATGTTTGGATCGTGATCATTTTAAGTTTTATATCGTATCGTTTGCCATTCAATTTCTTTCCCTACTCTTCTCTTTTCCCTTTACGATCTCCAAAAAATCAGACTGCAATTTCTTTTTACACCGATTGTCAGTTAAAACGAAATAATCCTCCTCCTCTGCCGAATTTTCTCGCCAATCACAAACCAACATCGTCAACAGAGCAGAAATTACCATTCACGGCCATCTTGGAAGACACTGCACCCCTTGTAACCTAGCATCACGCTCGATCCCGTGAACAACACAGGAAAACACTTCCCTCGATTTCCTCGCCTCGAAAATCAATTACTCCGGCGGCAAATCTCATAGCTCTTATTACAACAGCGGAGGAACGTGACCGAATCGGCGAGGCGTTCGATCGGGATCGGAACAAAGGCGAGTATGAAATGGACGCCGCGACGGCCACCCCCGGACGGCGTCTTATCGAATCGGCCTTCCTGATGCACGAAAAATTCCTACGAAATATCCTTTTAATGCCGGGGCCCTCGGATATTCCAGCCACGAAAGAGAAATACGTGACCGTCTAACCCTCTGCTGGCCCCCGCCCAGTCGTTTCCTCTTTCTTCCTCCTCCGCCATCGCTATCTAACCCCCGAAACTCGTAAAAGAGCCATTCGTTTGACTTACGTCGTCGCCCGTTTGTTATTACACCGCTCGTTACAGAGTCAATTCTGGCACTCGTACTCGCGTGTACCGGTCTTTATGGCCGTGTCCACGAAGGAAAGGGAACCCGTGTCCTGGAAGACGATGGAACGTTCCTCCGCTGAGGGATGTCGCGATGGCCGACGTTGAAATTCTCCTCTCCAAAGGCCACAAGGCTTTCCACAGTATTTGTCGAGCAGACCAGGCCGCTTCCGACAGAAAAATTACACTTCACACACCGAGTTTTACGGTCTACGAGACCTTTACGACCGGCTACAACGCGTACCTGTTGGTCTACACCCTCTGAATGAATCCTGAGAACGAACACTGGGCTGACGATTGAGGAATTTGTTTTAATTCGCCTCGATAAGGTGTTTCTTCGATTTAGTACCGGGAAATTCGTTGAGACTCAGAAGTTTCGAGGGATATATATTGAAATTCGTTTTTAGAGAGAGAAAGAGGGAGGATGTATGGGGTTTGTGGAATTTACCAGGTGGTTTTTCTTTTATCCAGCTTTCTTAAATGAATTCTGAGAACGAACAGTGGACCAACGATTGATAAATTTGTTCTAATTGAGCGCGATAAGGTGTTTCTTCGCTTTAGTACCGGGAAATTCGTCGAAACTGAGAAGTTTACAAGGATGTATATCGAAATTCTTTTTTGGAATCGGTGAATATGGGGTTTATGGAATTTACCAGGTGATTTTCCTTTTACTCTGCTTTCATGAATGAATTTTGAGAACGAACAGTGGACCAACGATTGATAAATTTGTTCCAATTCGACTCGATAAAGTATTCCTTCGCTTTAGTACCGGGAAATTCGACGAAACTGAGAAGTTTCGAGGGATATATGTCGAAATTCCTTTTTCAAATTTGTGTATATGGGATTTATGAAATTTATCGAGTGGTGTTTCTTTTACCCTGCTTTCATAAATGAATCCTGAGAACGAACAGTGGACTAATAATTGATGAATTTGTTCTAATTGAGCTGGATAAGGCGTTCGTTAATTTTTAGTACCGGGAAATTCGTCGAGACTGAGAAGTTTGAAGGGATATATGTCGAAACTCGTTTTTGGAATCGGTGAATATGGGGTTTATGAAATTTACCAGGCGGTTTCCCTTTTATCCTGCTTTCAGTTGCGCGATCGTTTGAAGAGATATTGGGTGACATAAAATGGAATAACAGCTTTTTTTTTTCCAAACGTTTCTTTCGGGCTTCGAATCGGGGTATGACGCACACCGGAGGTTGTTTTTCCAAGTTTTACTCTTTGCGGTCCTCTGTACCATTCGACTAAATTCGCTTTTGGAATGCGAAACCTTTTTGTGCCGCCTTTCTATTGTTATCTTCGAAAAACAGATTATCAAAACAATATATCTGATATTTATAATAATCATCGAGTTGCAACGTGGACGATAAAATACAAGAATGTAAACTAAATTTTGTCCTTGCGAATTTGTTTAACCGTCGATGCACTAGGAAAGCAACACATTTTCAACATCGAAGAGATCCAGATAAATATTCCGTGCAACGTTTCTACTCGAAGTTTCGCAGACACGCCACTTTCGTTACGATTTATATTTAAAACCGAAACTTCGATACGGAGGAAGGAGTTTGATCAAAGGTGGGCGGAGGACGCGAGAAGAAGGTTTACTCGCGCGACTGTTTGCCTGTAAAAATCATTTACATTTAAAAGAGCGGCGAGCGGGTTGGAGAGGCGAGTCGAAAAGCAAATGCGAACGGTAAAAAGTGGTAACAGAGAGCGGAGGTTGGGAAACGAGCCCAGAAGAGATTCGCGTGGAATAAGAGCGGTTGAAACGGTAGCTCGACAAACGACACAGGCATTTCCCCGCATGCCATAATATCCATTATGCTGCGACACAATGGACCAGATACGTCGTTTAATATACAACGAACGGGTATTGCTATTGTCACTGCACGGTAGAAAGTAATTACTTCATTGTCTCAATAAATTGCTCGCCGCCCGCCACGCGTTTCGTATGCTAATAATTAATGAACGTGACAATGCGAGCCGGGATCTCCATCCGTGCATCGTCCGCTTTCCTTCTCTCGTTATAATCCAACCATCGTTACCGATACACCTTCCTCGAAGGCCCGCAATCCGCGGAAACCTGTCGTCCGTGGCATTCCGACACGTCCACCAACTTTCCATCCTTGCGCGGATACTTCCACGATAAGCTTCGCGACTGCTCGGAATTTTT
>NIJG01000126.1:386152-408201 GCA_002201625.1 Euglossa dilemma | reverse complement strand
TAAACCTACCAAGCGGGGTCAAATGACCCGGAATATTTAGGAATATTATAAAAATTTTCAAGCCTTTCCTTGAAAAATAAGAGATTAAAAACAGATTACACATCGTCTGTATTTCACAATTTCAAATTCACAATCTCAATAATTATTTCCCACCACGACTCCCGTTATTTATTTTCTTAAGACCCCTTATAAAATCGTAGAAAGAAACGAAACCAGAAAGAAACCGCAAAACAAAAAAACAAAAACAAATAACGCTAAGAAAAATCCCACTCTTACATCCAACCTTGCATATCCCCATTCGAAAACTCGTAGCGTTCCAACAAAAAACCTCGCGAACCTTCCGAACAACCGATGAAAAATAAAATCTCAGGTGAAAAGGTGGACGTGGACTAATCCGTGCGGGCATTGGTGCCTGGTAGCAAACGGGAAATAGCCTGTGGTCGCTTCGCGTGGAAGTTCAAAGCCGAACGATAGAGAAAGAAAGAGAGAGAGCAGTCAGTTCTAATGGACCGTGCGCCATCGTCGGCTGATTTTTCATCCTAATTTGCGGCGACAAAGTCCCCGAAGCGGACGTCCCTCAGAATCCTCGGAGAGGAGACGGAAGAGAAGAGAAGAAGAGAGGAGAGAGAGGAGAGGAAAAGGACGAGGGACACATCGACGGGACTCGGGAGCAGATAGTTTTCTTTTGTCGTGGCTGGCCACACACGCTCCAGACGGTCCTCACCGGCCGGAAATAAATTACCACTCGAAATCTCCGAAAGCCTTTTACCCTCAACCCCCTAGACTCTCGAGATCAAGAAGTCGCGAGGAACAATTTTATTGTATTTCTAAGCCTTCGCCGGGGAAACGTGTTACCCGGCTGGACGGAAGGCAGCCCGTCAGCCAACCGGATGAGAAAATGTGAACCAAAGAGAGAGAGAGAGAGGAAGTTCGAGTGGCGCGAGATATAAACTTATGACGCCGCCGGAAAGACGGTTCTAATACGATTGTTGCCGGTCCAAGTGGCCGATCGAAGCGAAGCTGAGGAAAATCGAGGCGATATTAGGGAACGAGATGGATTGCCGAGAGGTTCCGGGATCGAGGTAATTATTGCTTGTCCATGAAAGATTGTTTTTCGAGTCTCCAGTGAGAACGGGACAAGGGTGTGATTATCGATTGCAATCGGATGATTGTTTATGGGATTTTACGATATAGCTGGCGAGGGATTGAAGAGTCTTGCTTTCGATGGTCTCTTCGAGTAGTTTCTGTAAATATGAAGACGCTTTTGGCGAAATTAATATCGATATTGATATACTTGAGTTGTATTTAGGTTAGAATAATATACGATATAAATTAATCGTTCTAGCGTGGAGAAGAAGATGATTTTTGGTTTAAATATTGAATAAACGTTGTTGGATGTGGATAAATTTGTTAACGAGTATATTTTCTTTGTTTCCTAGGCATAATTGAAACTGGTGTATTTACTTCAATTATATTTTGTACGATTTAGATAAAGCGATGAATAGGCGTTTAGTAGATGAAATATTGACGATTAATTAATAGTTCTAGTGTGAAGAACGACATGATTTTTTCTTTGGAATATTAGGTAAACGTTAATGAATCTGGATAAATTTGTTAATGTGCGTGTTTTCTTCGTTTCCTAGTCGTAATTGATACTGGAATATTTACGTTAATTATATCTTGCACGATTTAGATAAAATGCTGCAAAGGTGTTTAATAGATGAAATATTGATAATTAATTAACCGTTCTAGTGTGGAGAAGAAGATGATTTTTGGTTTAAATATTGAATAAACGTTGTTGGATGTGGATAAATTTGTTAACGAGTATATTTTTTTTGTTTCCTAGCCATAATTGAAACTGGTGTATTTACTTAAATTATATTTTGTACGATTTAGATGAAGCGATGAAAAGATATTTAGTAGTTGAAATATTGACGATTAATTAATCGTTCTGGTGTGAAGAAAGAGAAGATTTTTATTGAAATATTGGACAAATTTGTTATCAAGCGTATTTTATTCGTTTCCCAACCATAATTGAAACTGGCGTATTTGCGTCAATTACATTTTGTGATTTAGATAAAACACTGCAAAGGTGTTTAATAAATGAAATATTGCCGATTAATTAATAGTTCTGGTGTGAAGAACGAGATGATTTGTTTTGAAATATTCGATAAACGTTAACGAATGTAGATAAATACTGTTTCCAATCGTGTTTTCTAATAGTAGAACCAGATTTTCGATTGCGACGATTTAAATAAACTACTGAAAAGGTGTTTAGTATTATAGACAAAATATCAACGAAGTGTAAATCAACTACATTCCTCTTTTATTCGGAGTTAGTTTAAACTAGAGGGAAATAATTCCAAAAAATTATCCACTAAATAAGAAATCTCGAGATCACGAACGAAATTAATAAAAAAATCTCGAAACTCATGGATAAAAGATTTGCTGAAAATCTCTGTCGGAGTGCGAGAAGCAGAGGCGAAAGAATTTTTATGTTTAGTACGAACTGGCTACAAAAATATTTAAGATCACCGAGGCACTTTTGTACGCAGTTTCTGAAGATGAGAAAAGTTTAATGCAAAAGTCTTCGGAACTGTTTGAAATATTCCGACGAAGGTAAATGTTATACGTGACAGGAGATCGAAAGATAGAGAAATAGCGTAAAATACGAAAGCAGCCTCGAGCTTACGTATAGTTGCTGTAATAATTAATAAAAAGGAAGATATTTTGTTCTCGCAGAGTTATACGACACTGTGATTTTATTTCCACGCGACGTGTTAACCCTTTGCACTCGAGAGGCGACTCTCAGTCACCATTCGTTTTAATTCCATAAACTAAACACGAAGCGATAATAACTATATTAACCCTTTGTGGACGAGAAGCGATTTTTATTCGCTACAATGTTTCGCGCGGTTGGACGAGTGGCGAGTGAGAGGCGACACGCGGTGTATGTGTTAGATTTCGTTATCTCCAAACGATAGGGTCCCTTGGTTCTTGGAAAGGTTCCTTAGCTGTTGATAGTCTTTTACACGATGCGTGAAATGACCCATCATAACAGAAATAAGATAATGAAAGATTCTTCTAAGAGTGTAGCTCTTAGAAGCTACAACAACCCGGCATCAGTTGAGACTTGGCGAGTGTGGCAAAATCATCAGAAGAGTTTGTTTAACGTGATTTTGCATGGACCCCTACAAAAATGGGTTTCACAAATGAACACAGCTCTAGTATAGACGAATTTTGTTTTGATACGGTTCATGCCGAAATCCGACGTATTTATAAAGAAATTAACGCGATGGAAAGTGACCAAAGCGATGAAGATGAGAATGCATCTTGGCGAATGTTTTATAAAGTATCACACAAAGCGAAACTACAGATTCTTTTAAATATATAATTTTAAAGTTGTAAATATAGATAAACGATCAAAATATAATGTTTTTATAAGATATAATTTATATGTAAGATCATTTTACTGTATTATGCAAGTCACTCGACACATTCGCCTCGTCCGCAAAGGGTTAAAGATAACTACACGCTAAGTATCAAAATAAAATAATTCCGCTCGGTGCAAACCCAAACGTATACTATTTTTTACATATTTTCACATGAAAGGTACTACCGAGCTTATCTAAACATAAAAAAAGCTTCTTCATAGCAAGAAAGTCTTCGAGCGCGACGTGTTAAAATAACAACGTTCGCGAGACGGTGGAAGAAAGAAACTGGTCGACATTGACTGAAACAAGATAGAGTAAATATTATACTTATCCAATAACTCGTATCAAAAGAGTGAAAGTGAGAATGAAACACTCCACACCGATATTTAACTCTCGATTATTCACCGAATTTAACGCAGGAATTAATATTTTAATGTTTCATCAAGTACAAGTATATTTTACTAAATACTATCGAATTCCTCGTTTTTCCAATTTTTTCCGCGTTCAACTTGTTTCAAAGTCGTTATATGTAGCCTGCAGACTGTAACTTCTTCAGAAATTTCTATCTATCGAATTTTCCGACCCCGTTCCCGATTCCTTCTCAAAAATATTCCACAAACTAGTTCCGGAATTACCGATTACTTTCCTGTGACCCACTTCTCCTCAGAATTCCAAATTAAACCACGTAAACCACTTTTCTCAATTTCTTTTTCTTCTCTATCTTATCTACGACTGTAAATTTGTGTTTTTTAATCTGTTTAGGAATTTCGGAAATTTGATCGATGTGAAATTTGATAGAAATTATATGTAGAAATTAAAATTTGATAAAAATCACAAAATGATACTAATTTTTAAAATTTTGTGCGAGATTTAAGGGATGATACACTTCGAAACTTTGATATACAAATATCTAAGCTTTCTAATTCTTATTTCTCTGTGTTTCTGACAAGTATACCATTTGAAATAATAATTATTAAAATTTCCTGCAGTGAAACATCAAAATTGGTAATTATGTAAACTACTATGTAAACCAAAGATTCCAAAATATAATACGAAGTTACGGAATTCTATAAAACTTTCGATTTCTTCTTAGATATACAAATATCTAAGCTATCCAATTCTTATTTCACAGTTCTACCGACAAGTATACCACTTGAAATAATAATTATTAAAACTTCCTGCATTAAAACATCAAAACTGGTAATTATGCAAACCACTATGTAATCCAAAGATTCTAATATATTATAGAGACTAGAATTTAAAGAATTCTATCAAAATTCCGATTTTTACATCATCAAAAGCAAGAGGACGCATCTTGAGGTGGAAAATTACGAAAATTACGCAGAATTCTGCAGTAAACGAAAGGAAGAAAGCATCTCGCACGTCGATAAACTGGCAACGCACTCTGCGAAGGATGTTAAGAGTCGGGCTGTTGAAAAATAATAAAACAGGGAAGCAACAGCGATTCTGACACGATTGTTCGAGCCGGAGTGGAATCGCGAGGCAAGAAGAAAAGAAGAAAAGACGACGGGGAGCGAAGAAACGAGGGTTAAGGAGAGAGAGAGAAGGAGAGAGGGATTAAAACGAGCCGCGTGGTGCTGAGACGAAGAGGGAGTTCGAGGCGCGCTTCCATTACTTCATTTCCAAGGCTGAAAGGTGGAGGACAATGGGGCGCCCCCGGAAGGTTGACATGACCGAAAGCCGCGGGATATCTCGATCGTTTCGAATGCCAGCGGCGAAAACCAGCCGTTGATGGCGAACAAACGGCAACGACTCGCGAAAAAGTATCGTCAATCCACCACCGATTCCTACCGATCAACCTTTCGTTAACACTAAACCTACCAAGCGGGGTCAAATGACCCCTTTCGAAAATTTGCTTTAAATTCATACATTTATTGTTATTTCTGTCCGCCAGTTGACTTTCTGTAAATTCTTATATCATCCGGTTTTACAATTGCTCGCTTTCTGTTTTCCTCGTAGCTTATTTTTTATCGAGAAAAATTCTTTACCTACCGTACGTACCACGGGGGTCATTTGATCCCATACGAAGCTTAGTATTTTTCAGCAATTATCCAACTGGAACCTTAGTTCTAAATTCAGATACGCTTCTCGAATGACTCTTTTTCACTGCGATCCTGAACATGTCCGCACGGTCAAGGAGAGAGTTGGAAAGAATTCGACAAATAAACGAAGCGAATTCAGGTGAAGGAGATTCAATACCAGAAGATGATCAAAGCGAGAGTCGAAGTGATTTTCCAGACAATGAGGAAACACAGGATGATAATGTGGTTGCCGATGAAACTGGGTATTTTTTGAATCTCCGTAGACGACAGAGGTGACAATGATTTTTCTCGGATTCTGAAAGTGATAGTGAACAGGATTTTGAAGACAGTCACGGCTCTTGATAGAACTGTTTGGCAGCGAATCCGAAAAGGGCCGGCAATCGGAAGACCATGGTGCAGATTCAGTTCTACATTTTTCTCAATCGATTTCAGACGCTTGATCTCATAGAGTTTGCCACTGTGAGCTCTGCTTGGGATTCTCAGCTGATTGCTCTGGCTTCCATGGATGAAGAATCTCTTAGGAATCGAGATCATTTGCTTATTTCAAACTGACAGACTTCAGAATTCTAGCAGATAACGTCTACCGATTCGGGTTACACCGATTCCGCGTAGATTGGGTATCCTGAATCATAAGTTAGACGTCTGAGAAAGCTATAGAAGCGTAGGATGACTTGATAAATCGTAGTTCCGAGTTGGAATCTCTGTAAATTCGTAGCTTGGCAAGTGTATTAGGTCTTGAGAATGAAGAATCGTTTAGGTCAGCGATGCGGTATTGGTCCGAGTGATTCTCAGCGCGATTGACGAGTCTTTGGAACGATAGTGGATCCAGAGGATGATTAGGCGAGAAGAACGAGATCTTGGAATTTTTGCACGCTTCATTTCGATTGTTAAAACATAAATTAAATTTAGAACAAAGCTAGTAGCAGCTTAAACTACGATTTCAAGCAAAACTCCGCTGAAATGGTGCGATTGTGCATCGAGAGGATGATTAAGCTAAACTTTCCAAGCGGTAACGTGTAAAGAACGAGTTCTTAGAATTTACTTGGAATTTTTGAATGCTTCACCGTGACTGTCAAAACATAAATTAGACTTCGAACAAAGCTATTGGGTTGTTCGGAAAGTCAATTCGTTTTTTCGAGTTCGAAAATTTATCGAATTCGGCCGTTCATGATCACGTAAAACGTATTGGCTTAAAAATCGTGTTCCATTTTCATCAAGGAAATGAAATGACTTTTCGAATAACACAATAGTAGCCTAAACTACGATTTCAAGCAAAACTCTGTGAAAAAATTGCTATATAAAAGTATTGGTGCGTGTGTAAACTCTGGATACTCATGTTTGAGCGATAATTAGCGGCGCGTCGTCACCAAACCTTCGCAAACGCAGAGAAATAACGAATTTCCCAAAATTTTCCAACGTTTGCGAACGTTTGCGGTATTTTCCTCGTGAAAGCAATAATTAGCGCGTCGTGTCTTCACCAAACTTTCGTAAACGCAGAGGAACGACGTATTTCCCCAAATTTGCCAACGTTTGCGGTATTTTCCTCATAAAAGCAATAATTAGCGCGACACATTTTCACCAAACCATCGCAAACGCAGAGGAACGACGTATTTCCCTAAATT
This sequence comes from Euglossa dilemma, assembly GCA_002201625.1. NCBI lineage: Eukaryota > Metazoa > Arthropoda > Insecta > Hymenoptera > Apidae > Euglossa > Euglossa dilemma. Next base: position 401,082 of record NIJG01000126.1, on the reverse strand, counting down.
CACCAACGTTCGCGGAATTTTTCTCGTAAGAACGATAATTAGCGCGACGCGTCTTCACCAAACTTTCGCAAACGCAGAGAAGCAACGAATTTCCCAAAATTCACCAATGTTTGCGATATTTTCCTCATAAAAGCGATAATTAGCGCGACGCGTCATCACAAAACCTTTACAAACGCAGAGAAACAACGTATTTCCCAAAATTTGCCGATGTTTGCGGTATTTTTCGCGTAAGAACAATAATTAGCACGACGCGTGTTCACCAAACCTTCGCAAACGCAAAGAAACAACGAATATCCCAAAATTTACCAACGTTTGCGAACGTTCGCGGCATCATTCTCGTAATCTCGTGACCCCGGTTACAAAACGTAAAATGGGCAATGGTATACGGAAGAAAGGTGCGGACTTAAATTGAATGAATGCAAAACTACGTTCCCGCTGACACATTATGAAACAACAGCGAACATGAACGAAACTTTCATGGGTTCTTGCGCAATTTCGCGCCGTGGCGCTGCATGTTCAGTCTAGATCCGGCTTTATAATTCTACTCTCTTAATAATGTAACAGCAACACACACACGTAGCATCGCTCATGATTATGCAAACGACGTACGCGTATCGAGGAAGGCAAGCAGCATACTCTGAATGCATGCAACAATGCGAATATTCATTCGTTTTTAATGTCCGATATTACGATTTGCTAAACACGCGACATCACGGGAATATTGAACAGCCGGATGTTTTCGTGGGAACGCGTTACACTCGTCTCTTTGTAATTATTTCCCCGTCGAAACGGAATCGCGTTACCGTGTTTGAAGAAAATAATAATCGCGCCCGGAGAAATTAATGATCCGATTACGGGCCGACGACATTTTCCTGTTACGATTCATCGGTTCGGCTATTTACCCGTAATTTTCCCCGCTCCGACGAATGAATACGATTACGCCTGCGGACGGGTAATTATAATTTCGTTTGCCGGCAAATCCAAGTGGATCCGAAGTGTCAACGAAAATTCGCCAACGTTCTACTACACACCCGTTACGAATTTTTAATATTTATCCGAACGCGATCGTGAAATAAATTATCGCGAAAATTCATGAACTTCGAAGCACGTTTGCTGTTGAAAACATGATTATGGAAGAGTGTTCAATTAGGATTAAAAAATATAAGTACATGGAAGATTAACCCTTTGCACTTTTTTGGCTAAAGAAGAGTAGAAATTTACAGATTTTCTGGTATAAAACTGACGTTATCTTTTTCAGTGGTAAATAAAGGATCGTGTAATAATTAACACGTGGAATTATTTCATTTCGATATTTCGCATATTGTTGTAGTATCTTAAATTTGATATATTTATTAATATGAGTCTTCGAAATTTCATAGTGACTGACAGTCGTCATTTACTTGAGATTTGTGTTATTCCAAATATGTCTCCGTTCAATTTTTAATATTAAAAGAGGACATATTTGAAATAAAGTATCGACTGATAAACTTAAATAAAATCAGCTTGAATGCTCCGAACGTTCAGATACTCGAATAATTGTCTTTGTTCAATTTTTAATATTAAAAGAGGACATATTTGAAATAAAGTATCGACTCATAGATTTAAAGTCAGTTTGAATGCTCTGAACGTTCAAATATTCGACTACGATTAATCAACTAACCGAAATTATTTATCAAACATCTTGCAAAGTTAATTGTACCGCGCACGTGTATATACAAATCATAGGAAGTTTGCGATTTGAACAGTTTCGAACGCTCAGCCAACGACTTTCGTGTCGCTTTTGTTGAAAAATAAATCGTAAGGCAAGGAGTTAAATAGTTTTATATCTAATTAAAGATTGGAACCGTTCTATAAAGAAGAATTCTATATTTTAGGAAACATTTGTCTTACGATTTAAGTTTCGGTGATGCGTGCCATTGTCAACAGCAAAGTCGGTCACACGTCGAGCCATTTCCTCGGACACGTTCGAACACGACCAAGAATAACACGTAACTGAGGCAGCAAGAGATCGGTGAGAATTTAGCAGTCTGACCCGTGTTTACGTTGGGCCCCGACTAAAGACCAGGCCTCTCGTCAGTGATATTTATCTTTGGCCCGATTTCCTTACTTCTCGCGCGATATCCTCGATGAAAGGGTTACTCGAGAGTCCTCGAACGAGTCCTGAAGATCGATGTTCATCGATGTATCGAATTTAACCCCTATGGTGCGGTAACGGGGTCTCCGGAGATCTGGTTAGTTTAGGTATTGTGACAAGGCAGGTAAATCCTCGCACCTCAGTTTCATTGGAACAAGTGTTACTTTGTTTTCTTTGTCTCTGTAATAGCGGTAATTTCTTTTTCCTTCGTGGATGCTAGGTAGTGTAGAACGATATTAAGAGAAATTTCGAAAAAGCATAGGTTTATCTTCGAAATAATTTTCTGTAATAGTTGCAGCGAATACCTATGGAAGTTGAGAAAATTATTTCTCTGGGTAGGAAAGAGATACGAATGTGAAACTAATTTTGTGTTGTAGATAATAGATCATACTATAGGGGAAAAATAATAAAAGTTTCGAAAAGATCCAGGTGTTTTCGAAATAATGTTTTAGTTACAGCGAACACCTGTGGAAATATGGAAAATTATTTCGCTGGGTAGAAAAGAGATACGAATGTGAAACTAATTTTGAGTTGTAGATTATGAACTGTACTACAGGAGAAAAATAGTAAAAATTTTGGTAAAGTCCAGGTGTCTTCGAAATATTTTTCAAGTTGCAGCGGACACCTATAGAAATTGGGAAAATTATTTCTCTGGGTAGAAAAGAGATACGAATGTGAAACTAATTTTATGTTGTAGATTATGAACCGTAGTATAGAGGAAAAATAATACAAATTTCGAAAAAGCACAGGTGTTTTCGAAATAATTTTTGAAAATAGAAAAAATTATTTCTTTGCGTAGGAAAGAGATATGAATATGAATCCAATTTTGTTTTGTAAATCATGGGTTGTACTATAGGGGAAAAATAATATAAATTTCAAAAAAGTACAGGTGTCGTCGCATCACTATTAAATAATAGTATAGCAAAAATTTATATATCGGTCTAAATTAACCAAGTGTTTATTCACACTATCGTTCATCTACGATCGAGATTTTGAGGTCAGGAAATTTTTAAAAAGTGTCAGGAATAGTAGAGTAAGACCCCATTACGTGTTAAAACAACGCAAAAAGAAAAAAGAAAAACTAATACACCTAAATTTCTACACTCTCTTCTCATTCACTAAACCCTCCGAATATTTCTCGAACGTAAAATCACCAGTCTACTTTCAAAGCGAAAATAAATCACTTAAACACGATGTATCATAAAACATTCCATTCTCAGAATCCTTTCGTTATACTCCAGAAGACGAGATGCAGCTGACTCTCACCGAAGAGAACCGAGCAAGGTTAAACACACACCGAGAGGTCTAACCCAATCGAAGAAAATGATCGAGCAGTACCTCGATCCTAGAAATTTCCCTGTCCATCTAACCCGAACGTTTACCCTATGAGCTAGAAGCGAACAGCCATCGGGCACGAAGAGAATGCAATAAAAACTAACGAGATAATGATTCGCGTTGCCGAAACGTCCGAGGTCTTGTACGTCGAGGAACGTCTGGCAGTTTCTGACTCATGCGAGCAACATTCGTCTTCCATCCGTTTCTGATGCACTTATTATCCCGTGATAGCCGGTTCGTGCTTGTCATCGGGAATTACTGTGTCACGAGTGCAACGACGATTGTCAGACGTTGTTATCTCAACGATCTGTTATTACCGTGGCGCATTGTGCTCGGAATACAAAGTGAGAGAACGCGAACGCTCGCGGCGTCGGTGCGGAAAAGCTGTTATTTAACGAAGGAGTAATTATTTTCTCTCGTTATTTTGATTTCGTTCCGTTTCCTTCCACTTTTTCTCTCCTTGTTTCTCGTTTTAACGCGGTTCGCGGGCAGACGAAGGGCGGGAATAAAGAAGACAACGGGCGACTTCGTTTAGACCGGTTTGAAAGGGGCACATTTCCGTTCGGGACGAGGAGAGAGGAAAATTGCTCGATACAAACGCAGCCGGAATTCGTGTATTAAACGTACGAATACGGAGAATCGGGTTTTAATAAATTCCTGCCCCCGGAACGAATTTAAATGGACGTGAATGGGCAAAAGGGGGGTTAAAAAGGGAACAGCGCGGGCAGAGTTTACGAAGCAAGGCAGAGCCGCCATTATGCAAACTCTCATTATCCAAATACACCGGTGTCTCGGCTGCTTCTGCTATCTTCTCCTTCGAGCAAGACCTTCGCGGAAATCGCGATTCCACGAAAAATCCTTCAGGCCGATTGATAATCGCGGCTGGCAGAACGAGGAAGATATCCGAACGACAAATGAGATTGACAAATTGAGACTTATCGGTGGATTTGATAAGATTAGAGAGAGTAGAGAGTTGCGTGTGTTTTCTATTTCTTTTTTTTTGGGGCGAGGCTCTTCCGAGTGATATCGTTGATAATGTTTGTGTTTATAGGGATTCGTTTGTTTCGGTTCGTTTAGGCGAACTTTGATATCTCTGCTACATTCGAAAGCAAGGAAACTTAATTGTGATAGATCGTTTGGTTCCGGGTAAACGTATCGATGGAAAATGATGGAAAATGGTGGAAAATAGTGGAATTACAGACTTGTAATGATACTAGATAGAGTATTTGATTCTACTAATGTAGTATAGGCCATGTATCGAAAATTTATACTGGTGTAATTGATACAAAATTTGATATCTCTGCTGTATTCGTCGACAAGGAAACTGAATGATGATATATCGTTTGGTTCCGGGTAAACGTATCGATGGAAAATGATGGAAAATGGTAGAATTACAGACTTGCAATGATACTAAATAGAGTATTTGACTGAAGTAGTATACTGAAGTAGTATACGCCTTGATACAAAATGAAACAAAGAATTAAACCTAAATTGGTACAAAGATTAAAGTTAAAAATATTCGGTGTACATTAACGATATCGATTAACGTAATATAATGGAAATAAATCAGTATAGATAATTGTGGTTTTATCCGAGTAATAACTAACAATATCCAAATATATTTAACTACCCTTTTATTCGAATTAAAAACAGTGTCAATTTTTCATCGTCATCGGCAATTGCAATCCGAATTATGATACGAATTATTATACCACGAAATAACAAACATAAAAACAGTGACAAATTCCTGTCATTTCACCTGATTCTGATTAAACTTCCAATTAAAATTAACCAAGACGTCAAAAAACGTGACAACCATCGATGAGAATTATGAATATTCGTCTAAAGCGAAAAGGCAAGTTTCATAATTCCAGAAAAGAAATTCGAGTATCTCTGTGTTTCTCTGTGTGTCTGTGTGTGTGTAAAAACAGTTTCAATTTTTCATCGTTAATTATTACACCACGAGAATAGGAAAACGAAGCGAATAAATATAAAAACACTGACAAATTCCTGAAATTTCAGCTGATTAAACTTCTCATCAAGATTTAAGCTTGGGACGTCAAAAAACGTGGCATAATCATCGATGAGAATTACGAATGATCGTTTAAGTGGAAATGCAAGTTTCATAATTTCAGAAAAGAAATTCGAGTGTCTCAGTGTGCAAAAACAATTTCAGTATTTCATCGTCAATTATTATACCACGGAATAACAATAACGAAACGAATAAATATAAAAACACTGACAAATTCCTGAAATTTCAGCTGATTAAACTTCCAATCAAGATTTAAGCTTGGGACGTCAAAAAACGTGGCATAACCATCGATGAGAATTACGAATGGTCGTCTAAGGCGAGAAGGCGAGTTTCATAATTTCAGAAAAGAAATTCTATGTGTGTCTGTGTGTGTGTGTGTGCATAAGAGGTCGACGGAGCAGCATCCTCGCGCCAGAAACAGTATATCATTCGAGAAGTGAAAAATGTTCCGCTTCTATCCAATTCTCCCTACTTCACGGCTCGCGATAAGAGTATTACCGGATGATATATCGCGGCGCGTGTTTACACGGATATTAAAATTGTTTAATAAAAGTGGAGGAAGCGCGAGCCCCGGCGATTATTAATACGCGAATAAATAATAAATCGGACGACGCCTGTTCGCGCATCGCCGTTCTGTTTGGCTATCATTATCGCCCAGCCAGTGTGTCCTCACGTGCAAAGTACTTTCATACTATTTACCAAGAGTAACGGAATGTTTGGAAATGTCGCTGGCAATCTACCGACGACATTTCCATCGAAAGTTGCCCTTTTTTCTCTGATAGACACCGGTCAGTTCGAATTTTGACAAATTTCAATCGTCAATTAACTAGATAAACTCGCTAAAATTATCCATAAAATAATAAATACTTGGAATCTTTAAGAAATTTCTTATGAGTTATAAATATTAGCACTTTAACGCTACTTTTTCATTTAATGTTCTGATAAAATTTGCGTTCGGTGTTATAAATTTCTTTTGCTTTTCTATAAAGCTAGTTTTCTCGCGATGTCATTTCGAATTTTGTCGAATTTCAATCGTCAACTAGCTCGATAAACTTGTCAAAATTATCGATAAAACGATAAATACTTGGAATTTTAAAGAAATTTCTTATCGAATATAAAGTCAGGAGTTTAGTATCAAATTTTAAAGGTTAAGAATCTTTATACACGCTACTTTTTCTTTTAATTTCCTGATAATATTTGCGTTCGATGTTGAAAGCTCCTCTGGATTTTAAATTTCCTCTGCTTTCTTTAAAGCCAGTTTTCTCGCGATGTCATATAAGATCTAGGATTAATATCAGCATTAGTTCTTGTTATGACGGACCCGAGAGCTGCAAGTTTGTTTGAAGTAGTTTCAACGAGTAATTAGAGCTTAAATCTAAGGATCTTGATTACAACTGCGGCAATAATTCTTTTCCTTAATACCAAGGAAAGTCATTAGATCGGAATCACATACGACTCCGAGAACTCTTATCTGACTGTCAAAGAATGATATACAGTCTACGAGATACTTCGTCGAGATTGTTCGCGGTTAATCGATATAAGAAAGACGTGCTTGATCAAACTGCAAATCTCGGACGAATTTCCTGTCATAAAAAAAAACACTCACCTTTTCTCGCCGGTATTTTATTTTCTCACAAACGTAAGAGGTGTAATCCACGACAAAACGACGAATTTAAGCACGTCAGACGTGATCTACAACAATTCGTTGTCGACGACGCAACGAAAAGGACCTCTCACGAGACTCCTTGATTAATAAACGATACTCCGCAAAACTATCAACGCATTTTACTTTCCCACAAACGCTTTTCCGACATAAGAGACGTAATTCACGACGAAACGACGAATCTAAGCACGTCAGATGTGATCCACGACAATTTGTTGTCGACTAGGCAACGAAAACGACCTCTCACGAAACTTTTCGTATAATAAACGATACTCCGCAAAATTATCGACGCATTTTACTTTCCCACAAACGCTTTTCCGACGTAAGAGACGTAAGAGACGTAATCTATGTCAAAACAGTGAATCTAAGTTCGTCAGATGTCATCGACGCCAGTTCTTTGTCGATGAGGCAACGAAAAGGACCTCTCACGAGACCCTCCGATTAATAAAAGATCCTCCATGAGATTATCCACATAATCCACTACAAAACAGCGAATCTAAGCACGTCAGATGTGATCTACGACACTTTGTTGTCGACAAGGCAACGAAATGGACCTCTTACGATTAATAAATCATACCACCTTCGATTAATAAACCATTCCACGTTCGATTAATGAACCATACTCGACGAGACTATCGACATAATCCACTACAAAACGGCGAATGACGTTACATGTGACCAACAACAAGATATCTATCGCGCGAATCAGCATTTAACGCAACCCACGAAAATACAACCGCGTCATTGGAAGTTGAACGTAACCGAGGACTAAACAGCGACCGTGCGAATCTCCGCAACCTAACCCAAACCTAACCCTCGCCGACAAGATGGCGTCGGAGCATCGGCGTAAGCGTGCCGGAGTGAGGAAGAAAATCACGCGGAAGACGTAATGGCGGCGTGGTTACCGGGGAAAGCACTATCCGCGGAATTTGCAGGCGACGCAAGCCGGCCGGATATCGCGGGGAAAGAATGGGAAATGGAATCGGAGCGCGAGAGAGCGGCGAGCCCGGCTCCGTCATTATTTTATTCCGAGGGACGCCATTGGAATATCTGGACGGCGTCGAAACGCGTCCGACCGTCTCCTTCCTTCCTGCTGTTGACCTCGCCGACAAATAACCCACGCTCTCCGCCTCGTATTAACCTTAATTTCGCCGCCGGCTCCCGCCGTGAATTCGAACCGGCTGCCAGGCCCGAGAACGATCCTCTCGCATGATAATTCCACCGACCATCGACCAACCGATTTTTTTCGCCCACCGATCCACCCATTTTTCTTCTCCCATGATAATCGCCAAGGTGGTCCTCTTAAAGAAACACGCGTGGAAAATGATACGCAGGAAGACTCAGAGGCAATCGTGCTTGCGAGCTTCTGATAAACAGATGCACACGGTTTATCGAAACGCGGGCGAATTAATGGAGAAAATAAATATGAATAACATTGTATGGGACCCGTCAATTTGACGGATGGGTTGCTGCTATTATAACGATATTAACACTAGATTTACCGACGTTTCTGAATACCTATCTTTATGGACACCTGTCAGATTTANACTTGACACTGAAACGTAAGTAGTCGAGATTTGTAATAATACTGACAGAATGGACTACCTTAATTTAACCGAATTCCATCCAATATTATATTATAATATAATACATTCTTAACACTAGGTTTACGGAAGATTTTTGTATATCTATTTCTACGGACACCCGTCAGATTTAAGAGTAAATGAAACCACGTATTTTCTTTAAAAAACAAACGATGAGTTTAATTAGATAACAATCGCAACATTAACAGACTTAATATAAGTTAATTATATCTGTTAACACTTGATTTATGGGACCCATGAATTTGACGAGTGAGTTGCTCCAATTACACAATATTAATAGATTTAAACAACTTATATTAAATTTGTTAATATCGTAATTGTTTTTAAATTAAACTCATGGTCTTATTTTTTTAAGAAAACACGTAGTTTTATTTACCAGTAAATCTGACGGGTCTCCATAAAGATAGGTATTCGAAAACGTCAATAAACCTAGTGTTAACCGATGCAATAAATTTCATCCCTTAAGCGACTCTTCGCTTCATACTTTCTTCGATTCGACGACAAACGTCGCGGCGGAGGAACATGCAAAATTACAAAGGGGATTACGTCGATCTCGTCGAACGGGCGACTTGGTGCACGATGGGGGATGCAAGGGGGTGCGGGAGAGAGGGAAGCCGGCGAGGGGGTTGGTGTTTAAGCGGCGGAAAGCGCGGAACTGTTTTAAAAACTCGCCGGAAGTTTTATTCCCTCGGTGTCTTAAACTCTTGCCGCACGAGTTCCGCGCACCTGCACCTCGCGGAGGGAAACTTCCTTATTGAAAACTATTTGTTGTGTTTTCCAATTCGCGACTTACAGAAGTCGTAAACGAAAAATTATACCGCCCCTAACGAACCGCGCGCTTTCGGCGCGGCACGTGCGCCCACGACGGAAATCCGGTTATTGGACGCCGGTCTGAAAGCGAATTTAGTGAGATGGATGATCTGTTTTTTAACGCACCTTCCGGCATCTCGATCCGCGAGCTTTTCTTTTAACGACGTTATCGTTTTATTCCGCGATTTCGTGTTTGACGAGGAAGAAAAGAGGACGGATTAGCCAGAAAATTACTAGGGAATATCGACGACCAATTTGTATATAACGGAAAATATACGTGTAAATTTGCTTAAACAATTTAAATATCGAGTTGATTTCAAGATAGGAGAACGTTGCTCTCTTTGGAAGATTAGTATTCTACTCGGGGATTTAGTGTTTGAAATGAAAGAAAAGTAATTGGATTACACTGAAAATCATTCGTGAAAATCGAGGACCAATTTGTATGTAACGGAAAATATACGTACAATTTCCTCTAACTAATTTAAATATTGAGTTGAATATAAGATTGTTCAAACGATACTCTTTTTGTAAGATTAATATTCTCCTCAGGGATTTCGTGTTTCAAGAGAAAGAAAAGTAGTTAAATTACCCTGAATTTTTAATACAAAACACACCTATAAATTTCCACAACTAATCGACGAATTTAAAAGAAAAATAAGAAGAATTGAACATCATTTTCTATCTATTTATCTCTATTAATAATTAAACCACTGATTCGTTGTACAAAACACATGCTAACGATGTAACTACTAATTATATCGGAATTTGCAAAAATAAAAGAATCCTTTAACCTTTAAAAATTAGAAGAATTTTTAATTCCATCGTCACGCGTTTATCACTATCTCCAAGACTAATAACCTCGTTACTTTATATTTTGTTTTCCCGTGGATCCTCTGGCGAAGCAGAGCACTCTGGCTTGTTCCCAGAATTCCGCGGAATATGCATTTATATTAAGAAACGCGTCTTCATCTTATCGAAGCACCGCGGAATTCACAATCTAAAATTCAAGTATGAATTACGATCTCGCGAGCACACGGGGAAATACGAGCGAAGAAAATTCGGTGTTCCCGTTGGTATAATGAACACCCACGAGACGGTATAATACAAGACAGTATTTTCCGTCGTGAAAACGCGTCCTGCGCTTTGTTATTCTAATACGCTGCGCGCGTAATATCCGAGATTATCCTGTTTCAACGGAATTCGGTGTTTTTCCGAATTTCATTCCCGCGCGAGAAAAATTCCCGGATAATTTCACGCTGCTAACTTTCGCATTATCGCCGGGAAATCTTCTAATTGCGCGAGTTTAATTAACAACTATTTAAGGCGCGGCGTAAATCAGCGTGAAACTAGCTGTGCAAATATATTCTTGCATAGTTCTGCATTGCGAAATTATTTTTTTCCGCGTAACGAACTGAATTAATTATGCAAATGCCGTATTATACACGCGATGCCATAGCCTGGCGCATCTGTGGGAAGAATTTGGGACAGGTTGAGCAGGAAACACGCAGAAGATCATCGTCGCGAGAAAGAAGTATGAAAATTGGCCGAAGAAAGGAACGAGATCACGAACTACGCGATAAACGGTGTAATTAAGAACGAATTACAGGATAATTAGGCAAATATATGAGATCTCGTGATTGTATAATTAAATTTACCTGATCAACACCTCGGTATCACCGAGAATCAACCCCATTGGCAATTGGCAAACGATAAAAATCACGAAATGTGCGATAAACGGTGTAATTAGGAACGAATTACAGGATAATTAAGTAAAAATGTGAGTTCTCCGTAAACCACGTGATTTTATAAATAAATATATGTTATAAACATCTCGGTGTCACCAAGAACCAAACCCATCGTCAATTGGAAAGGGATAAAAATCACGAACTACGCGATAAACGGTATAATTAGAAACGAATTACAGGATAATTACGAAAAAATATGAGATCTCGCAAACCACGGGAGTGTATAATTTAAACACACCTAATCAACACCTTGGTGTCACCAAGAACCAACCCCATCGTCAATTGGAAAAGGATAAAACGGTTCAACCCCTGATATCCTTGAAGAAAAGAACAAGTGATCTTCTGCTCTTAAACGGTACAATTAGAAACGAATTACAGTACAATTACGGAAAAATGTGAGATCTCGTGAATCACGGGATTGTATAAATAAATACATCAGATTAACTCTTCGATGTCACCAAGAACCAACCCCATCGTCAATTGACAAAGAATAGAAACCGTTTAATCCCCGATATCCCTGAAGAAAAGAACAAATAATCCTCCACTGATAAATGGTATAATTAGGAACGAATTACAGGATAATCACGCAAAAATATGACATCCCGCAAACCACGGAAGCACATAATTAAACACACCTAATCAACACACCTCGGTGTCACCAAGAACCAACCCCATCGTGTATTGGCAAATTATATAAACCGTTTAAACCCCGATATCCCTCGATTCGTTCCCAACAGCGTATCCTCTTTCCGACCAATGTCATTCGACATCTCGATCGTCCTCGAGAGCATGAAAAAAAAAAGGTAAATGGAGCGAGAGAAAAATAAAATAAAATAAAAACGAAAGAGGAACGCGTCGTTAAATCGTCGCGCAGCGTAATTTGGAAACGGCAGGAGGGTCGAGGATCGCGGTAAACAATTTACATTCAGCACACCGGGGGTCAGGGGGTGGTTGTCGAGTCTTTAAACGGGAAAAATAAGTTGCACGTGGCGGCCGATGAGGTTCGTAATAATAATAACGAAGTTAATTTCCCATGGCGGATCGTTAAAACTCGACGAACTGTCGAGCACGCTCGAAGCGAGCGCGTCGCTTGTAATTGGGAGAAAAATTTAAAAACAAAACGTTTACCACTTTGGCACGGGAGAGATAACGATCGCGCGTGAAACACGTGGAGGAAAAGGGGGGCCCCCTTTTGGCCGAGGCCAACCGTTTTTCCCCCGTTTATCGCCTGCACGGCGAACTATCGAACTTTCGGCATTAAAGCCCGTTTTTCCGACCGGTCCCGGCTCGTTACCGAAAATTGAAAATCATCACGACACCTAACAGAGCCCGTGAACGCTTCACCGAGGTCCGGAATTTCGCAACAATCGCTGAAACGCGAGAAGAACATGTGGGTCGAGTGTCGAGAATTTCGTAGACCTTTTCTGACCACCCTTTTTCTCTCCGCTCCTTTTTCGCGTCGAAATGGACGACGGAATATCGTGTGAATTTTTTGGAAATGTCCGAAGCAAAGGTTAGGCCGATTTCTGAAGTTTAAGGAGACGAATCGTTGGAATGAAAGCCTATTGAAGGCAAATTTTGAATTCTTGCGAACGTTCAACGTTTCGAATGTAAAATGTCACGCCACTGATACTTCCAGGTGTACTTGAATTTTCTAGACTTTTTCCGCCCCTTTTTCCTGACGAAATGGATGACGGGATATCGTGTGAATTTTTTTGGAAATGTCAGAAGCAAAGGTTAGGCTGATTTCTGAAGTTTAAGGAGAGAAATCGTTGCAATGAAGGCCTATGGAAAGTAAATTCTCTGGTTTCTTGCGAACGTTCGAGATTTCGGACTTAAATTTCACGACACGGATATTTTCAGGTGATCGAATTTTCTAAACTTTTTCCCACCCCCTTTTTCGTGTAGAAATGAACGTCGAGATATCGCGGAAATTTTTTTTGGAAATGTCNGCCACTGATACTTCCAGGTGTACTTGAATTTTCTAGACTTTTTCCGCCCCTTTTTCCTGACGAAATGGATGACGGGATATCGTGTGAATTTTTTTGGAAATGTCAGAAGCAAAGGTTAGGCTGATTTCTGAAGTTTAAGGAGAGAAATCGTTGCAATGAAGGCCTATGGAAAGTAAATTCTCTGGTTTCTTGCGAACGTTCGAGATTTCGGACTTAAATTTCACGCCACGGATATTTTCAGGTGATCGAATTTTCTAAACTTTTTCCGACCCCCATTTTCGTGTAGAAATGAACGTCGAGATATCGCGGAAATTTTTTTTGGAAATGTCAGAAGCCGAGATTAGGCCGATTTCTGAAATCTAACGAGGCGAATCGTTGGAATTAGAGTTTATCAAATGCAAATTTTGAATTCTTGCAATCGTCCTACATTTCGGACCAAATACAGCATAAATGTTACGCCACTGATGCTTCCAGGTATTCGAATTCCCTAATTTTCTTTCGCCTCCCTTTTTTCTCGTCGAAATGGACGACGGAATATTGTGGAAATTTTTTGGAAATGTCAGAAGCCAAGGTTAGGCCGATTTCTGAAGTCAAACGAGGCGAATCGTTGCAAAGAGGGCCTATAGAAGGTAAATTCTGGTTTCTTGCAAATGTTCCACGTTTCGGGCTTAAATGTCACGCCACCTACGTACACCTGACGCGATTCCGGCGAAAATAGACATTTTTGTATGACTAAGCGTCGCGTTTGCCGCGAAACGGGAGGAAATTGCCTGAACATCTGCCGGAAAGGAAACGTAAAACCTGACTGTGTTTAGAACATGTGTTGTGCCTATTTAAAATTCGCCAGTTCTTTTCTGGATACCCCGTGAAACCGACGAACCGGATACGAAGCAGAAAATGTCAGAAATTGCGATAAATTATTGGTAACATTTGAAAATTGTAATATAAATTGAAAAACGATGATCTTATCCTATCGAAAATGGTTATTCTTGCAAATATTCAAATTTTTGAAACTGCGTGTAATTTTGTCGACATTTTTATTGGTACTTTAAAGATATTTTTGTATTTCTACGAAACCGTAAAGCAAAAGATCACGAGAACACGGGGTTTCTCGAAAATTAGGGATTAAATTGCGGCGTTATCGGAAAATTCGAAATCTCACAACGCGTCTCAATCATCAGAATGCATATGTAATCCAGATTAATTACATTTACAATTCGCCACAAATAAATCAAATTACATTCGCGATAGCAATGCCAGTCGAATGGTTACCATAGAATAGGATTATGGAGACTAGTAGTATTATTACGTATTCCAACGATGTAACTATTATAGTATGTAAAAAGGAAATAAATATAACGCGCGTAGATAGAGTAGATAATTATTATATAAATTTGTTTAAATAACACGTAATTGAGAAAAAAAGAAAATTCCCGAAGATAGGAAAACTAATTCGAAATTTTTAATTCAAAATTTAAAAACGGTTATATACTTCACACAATAACGATTTCGTTAGCCCAAAAAAATCACGATCTACTTTCAAAACTTTTTATTTCCGCTCTTTTATCTCTATACCATGATTTTTACTCTCCGGATCTAAAATTTGATTCTATGGTCGATTATTGTCGAATTTCGGACAATAAAACATTTTCTAG
>NIJG01000126.1:343335-368191 GCA_002201625.1 Euglossa dilemma | reverse complement strand
AAAATCTTAACACATTCGTAGAGTTAATTCCAAGAATAGAAGATCATGTAATTTATTATTTTATTTATTATTTAATTACAACTATTCATTCGGAATAATTACAATATTATTTGAATGAAATGAACTCTCAACTCTCACGATTAAAATTTCGATTTTCTAAATATCCAAGTACCTGATTCACAGTCATCTACACATAACAAGTGAAAATATTTAAACAAAAGGCCCTAACTCTTCGCAGACTTCTCTTCAAATACCAATGAAATCAAAAACACGAAGCTTCTACTAAAAAAATGACTAATTTCCATTCCAAATTCAGTACGATTCCAGCCACTGCGATAACCAAGACCAAAAGTCGATTTCCCAGGGAAACTGGAAAGAAAAACAAGAGAGAGAAGAAGAAATGGAAGATTGCATTGTCAGGATGCGTGTAAAGCGGGGAAATTCGGCATCGTCTGAGCAGAAAATCCGAGCAGAAAGCGTTTCCGAGTCGCTAACAGCGTCGTGTTGCGAAACGTTGCGTCACTCCTCTCCGATCTCTCCTGCATTCTCTCTCGGACTCGTCCGTTCCGCTGCATGACAAGCCTGCACTCAAGAGAGAGAGAGAGAGAGAGGTCTGGTGTTCTCTCCTCGCGTCGTACGGCACATTTTTCAAATGTCCCCGCGCCGAAGTAAAAATCTGACGGAGGCTAAAGGATCAGGTGATCCCACGACACAGCCGGCCATCCCGGAAAATCCTCACGAGCCAGCCATAGGTTTCAGGATACGCCAGCCGTGTCCTTAAACACCGGCTACGAAATGACGCCGGCGTCCTGGCTGGCGTCTGCCTGAATATCCAGCGTACGTGGCTCCATGGATCACCCTCAGGGTAATAACGCGTTTCTTGATGAAAACCTCGGATTTATCGTTACCAGACTGATGATTCGAGACGCTACCACCTCCTCGCGAATGTTTGATCTTCCTCCGAGGATTCCTATCATTTGGGATAGCCAACGAATGCTTCCCGATTTTCGTTTTATCGAAGTTTCCGATAGTTGCGATGAGATACGAAGGGGAGAACAGAGTACCTAGATTTTATATAGGTAGATTGTTATTTTTCAAAGGAAAGGGAAGGTTTCTTTATGGTAAAGAAAGTGAGTTTTGTTATATCTTTTTTCGAATTATTCGCGATAAAGATATTTTTTCCCTTCCATCGTGTGAACTTTTCGATAGTTGCGACGAAATACGAAGAGGAGAACAGAGTACCTAGATTTTATGTCGGTAGATTATTATTTTTCAAAGGAAAGGTTTCTTTTTGGTAAAGAAAGTAAGTTTCGTGACATTTCTTTCGAATTATTCGCGACAAAAATATTTTAGGATTATTAGGAAAATTCGAGAGAAATTTGGTAGTTTGTTTAATTTTTACAGAAGATTGTTTAATTTTTACAGAAATTAAATTTCTCTCGAAATTACTGGGAATATTTTAAAATATGAAATTCCAGGGTCTGTAATAATTGGGGAATTAAGTTATAAAATACTTGATAGGAACGAAGAATCATCTGTTCAGAGACTTCACGACGAACAAAGAATCTCTGACAGTAAAAAAGCAATTCATTTGTAAATTGCGACCATTAACGACTTCGACGTTTACGAGTCGTGTCAGCGGTTGTATAAACATTGTTACTTAAGTGCCTCTTCACACGAATACATTCACCAACGTATAATTACATCGAACACAAACACAAACACACGGAAATAAACGAATGAGAAAATCCAACAATTTCTATCATATTTTCCACAAGCTTTCTTCGAAGTGCAAAAACAGAAGACACGATATAACGATCCAATCAAAACTAAAATTCGTTACAAAATCTCGAGGAAAATAACGCATCAAAAAATGAATTGTTACTTAATTGCTTCTTCTTTCAAATACACTCACCAGTGTATAATTACAACGAACACAAACACACGAAAATAAACGAATAAGAAAACGTCCAAAAACAGAAAAGACACGATATAACGATGCTATCGAAACTGAAATTCGGTAGAAAATGGCGAAGAAATACGGGGAATAACGTGTCAAAAAATGAATTGTTACTTAATTGCATCTTCTCTCAAATACACTCACCGGTGTATAATTGCAACGAATAAAAAAATGTGGAAAAACAGAAGACACGATATAACGATGCCATCGAAACTGAAATTCGGTAGAAAATGGCGAAGAAATACGGAGAATAACGTGTCAAAAAATGAATTGTTAATTGCTTCTTCGCTCAAATACACTCACCAGTGTATAATTACAACGAATAAGAAAATGTGGAAAAACAGAAGACACGATATAACGATGCTATCGAAACTGAAATTCGGTAGAAAATGGGGAGGAAATAGAGGAGAATAACGTGTCAAAAAATGAATCGGGCCGAAAGTGTCAGACGGTCGGTTTGCACGTGCCATTCAGCAGAATTGCGATGGTAAGGAGAAAAGGAATGGACTAGCCAGACGGTTGAATGGAGCCTGGAATCCAGTGCTGTATCAGTTCGACTATCCAGCCGAACGTGGAGGGATAGTTTTACAGCTTTTACAGCTGGGACAATAGAAGCGAAGACATCAGAGGGAGCTGGGAATTCAAAGTAATAGGAACGCTAAACGCGAAAGTTCGTGGCTGAAGCGGGCTTTTAAAAAATCTACGGATGAAAAGAAATCGACCGATCGGATTGCCGGACGTGGCTCCTTTGTCTCCCGGATCTGATTCCGCGATTCAGGTCGTTGATGAATTTTTCCACTCCCGATCTAACCTTCTTATTTCTAACGTCACCAATCCTTTCCCTCTACCCGAACTATTCCTCGATTCGCATACGAATCGACCGAGAGATCCTCCATTCTTTCCTTCTTCGATTCGCCTGTCTAAATATCACAGGAATCGGGAACACTCGCCACTCCATTATAGCGATTTCGTCGTGAGCGATGAGAAGTAGTCGAAAAGGTAGAATGGAGAATGAATTTCGAGTTAAAAGACACGTCGATACGTGATCTTAGAGTATTTCGTGGGTTCGTGGTACTCGATTAGATCGACCAGGATCCTAGATTCTTTTCTTTATGGATTCGTTTTGAAATTTTCGTGTTTAAATATCAGAGGAATCTGGAAACACTCGCGACTCGATTATAGCGAATTTCGTCGTGAGCGATGAGAAGTTGTCGAAAAGGTAGAATAGAGAATTAATTTCGAGTTAAAAGATAAGTTAACACGTGATCTTGGAGTACTTTGTGGGTTCGTAGTACTCGATTAGGTGCAATTTTAATCGAAGAACCGTTTGTCAAGGTTTTTTAAGTTTCCCAAACCTAACTCAAACCTGATTCAAACCGTAATGACTATACGAATTGTAGATGACGCTGTTCTAAACGGTTCCGTAAGAATTTTCTGCTGGACGAGTCGAAATTTTGGGTAGAAATGTTGGGTAGATAACGAAAACAAAGTCTCTTTTAGTAATAAAAATGGTTGGTTCACAATATAATAGCTACTCTCTTCTAAATTACTGACACTTGACTGAACCACGAACTTTGATTCACTTGTATCCTTCTATACTGCTCTCTTCTTGTCATATATTCTAAACCTTCTATCACTTTTCTATATTCTTCTAAAATTCTAACCATTCGTCACTATCATACTCGCAACTAAAATCACAGAAGCATTCGCTACATTATTGCTCTTAACGCTATTTCCTCTCCTAGGGCTGATCAGCCCACGATATCCGCATATCTTAATTTCTAAACATATATTTGCGTCAAAAAAATTTGCACTGAGACCTCGAGTCAACGAGAGTTTGTTTTCTTTCCGAAATAGAGGAATTTTGACAGAGCCGCGAATGCTGCACCGAGGAAGACATGCTAGGGGTCATCTCGGGATCGAGCAACATCGAATTTCTCGAGTTTGCAGTTGCGAGACTCGTCCCAACTCGTGTCATCTCACGTGAAAGTCCGTCACTCAGTAGACGTGCATGTGTGGGACCACTTATGTTCGCTAGAACCTCGAATTTCGTAACTTGTCCACGGTACCTTGCAAATGGAAGGTTAATGGAGGACCGCGAGCCGTTGTTGGTTATGACAATCTTAGGATCTCCGCGTCCTGATTCGTTTCAGTCGCCGTTTAATCAAATTGCAAATACATCAAACTTAAGTTTAAGAAGTAAAATAATTCTACGTCTCGATTTCTACACGATTTCTTATTTATCAAGAAAGTCTTCGAATTACCATTTCTCTGTAACGAAAAGATCGTCGTGTGCAAAGGATTAACGCACAGGAAAGCTGGACAAATTTTTAATTCTCTCCTTTGGTTGCTTTCGATAACTATTTCGAAGTTAAGGTTACTAACTCTCGTCCACTCGTGTATCGAAAGAGATAAACCACTAGAAAAACCATTAGATAAAATTAATAAAAATTAAGCCTATACTAAATAGAATATTCGACTCTACCTAAGTAATATAGGCCTTGCATCCAAATTTTACTCTAGAGCACTGCTACAAAAAGAAGTTAAATCTATACTAAATACAATACTCGAGTCTACTGAAATAGTGTAGGCTTTGTATCCAAATTTTACACTAGTGCAACTGATATAAAAAAAATTAAACCGTTAGATAAGATTGATAAAATATAAATCTATACTAAACGCAATATTCGATTCTACTAAAGTAGTATAGACTTTACATCCAAATTTTGCACTAGTGCAACTGCTAGGAAGGAACTGAACCCAATACTAAATACAGTATTCGACTCTAGCGAAGTAGTATAGGCCTTGTATCGAAATTTTACATCAGTGTAACTGATACAGAAAGAATTAAACCTATACTAAACACAGTATTCAACTCTACCGAAATAGTATAGTCCTTGCATTCAAACTTTACACTAGCGCAACTGCTATAAAAAAAAAAAAGTTAAACCTCTACTAAATACAGTATTCGACTGTGTCGAAGTAGTATAGGCCTGGTACCTAAATTTTACACTAGTACAACTGATACAAACAAAATTAAACCATTGAATAAAATTGATAAAAATTAAACTTAAACCAAACACAATATTTGGCTGTACCGAAGTAGTATAGTCCTTGCATTCAAACTTTACACTAGTGTAACTGCTACAATAAAAATTAAACCTCTACTAAATACAGTATTCAAATATACTGAAGTAATACATGCCTCGCACCGAAATTTCACCCCTCCATTTGACTCGGTATTAAACCAACGCATCCATAACTAGCATCGTGCATGAAGCACGCGCAAAGCGAAGCGAAACGAAGCGAAAGGAAGCAAAATATTTGTGAAAAATCCTCCGTTGACCAGGCTTCAGAGAAAAGCGATATTACGAGGAGCCTGGTTAGCCGGGAAGATATCGCGGCCTTTAAATGCAGCGATTGAATCCCCTCGGACAGAGAAGCGGAAAGAGAGCTCGGCCTATCCCTCTGATTATTTGACTTTTCGCTGTATAATTCGCCGGACTTGGCATTGTCGAACACGCGGCGATGAATCGGCCGGTGAATAGGAAATTTTATATACCGATAAACCGGCCCGATCGCAGAAGCTCCGCTAATACGTCAGGGATCCACCCCCTGGCGGTGGTTCATCCCTCGATGAATAGCTTTGTCTCGTGGCCGCCGCGCTGATCCCATTAATTAAATCTTCAATACTCTTTAAATCGATTCGTTTAATAGAAAAATCCCCGTGTCCGGCCCGGATAAAGGCCCCGCGCGCTTCATTACGATTTTAATACGATTTTAATTATCGCCCTGGCCGGGATCGAGGAAAGGAAAACAGACGGCTGGGAAAAGGGACGAAGCAGAGACACGGGGGTTGCGAATGCAAAATGGAGGAGACGAAAAGGCAGCATCGGTTCCTCGGTTAATCAATTCGATAAACAAGAGAAACCCGGGATAAATAGAACAGAGAAGAGGGTGAGAGTTGGCTCGAAACGTCGAAATTCCGAGAAATTAAACAACGTTTAAGGGCTGATATTGATCCTCCTGAATGGAGAAGAAAGTTAATTGTTCAGTGATATTTTATTGAATTATTTCAACGGTGAGATGACTCGTGTTATCGGGGATGAAGAATAATAAAGAAGAAAGGGTGGGTTCTGGAATAAGTTTCAGGTTATTCAAGGTTTAAAAACACGAAACTTGGTTCCTTTTCTCGAATGTGCATTCGGTGCGTGGATTTCTCAAGGGTTGAAGCTAATATTTCGAATTATAATTAACGTTTAACAATTGTTTTGTGCTTAGATTATATTGTCGAATGTTTTAAAACCCAGGCTGAAATACTGATAAATATACAAAAAAATAGTGTACAGAAGTGTAGTATAATGTAGTGTTGTATATATAAGTCTTGTCGGTTTATGTTACAGTAAATTAAAAAGAAAAATTTCTGAAAAATCATCGACAAAACTTCAAATCTCGATCAACCCTTCCAACACTCAATGAACTCGATGAAGTTTCGACTCGGAGTTTCTGTTAAGCTTATGAAAGAATTTTTAACACTATGATCTTTTATTCAGTGCCATTCTCACATTTATAGAAAGGCTAATTGCAAAATTTAAACGAAATAATAACGAAATTATATATGTTTGGTTTCTTTGAGTACTTCATTGCAAACGTGTTCGTCTCTTAATATCTTTTTCTTAACAATGCCATTCACAAATTTATACAACCCTATAAAATTTAGTTAAAGAAATAACGAAAAAGAGAGAGAAAGGAACAGATAAATCACGACAGTAACCTTAATGAGATGTATTGATTACAAACGCAATGATAATAAATACTAATTTATGCACCTATATAAGAAAATACGCAACATTAACTCTTTGACTACTGTGGATGCTCAGAAATTTTGCGTTTGTGATACTGAGTGCGCTTATAAGTTCTAGTAGAATTGTGAAACCATATGAAAAAATATTTTAACTTTCTTTATTATATAATATACCTCCAGACTTATTAAACTATATATCATAAATTCATAATCACATTTTCTGGAAAAGTTCACCGTAGCGAAAGGGTTAATAGCGGTGAATGGGCAGTCAATAATATATATCTATGGTTCCTTTGAGTACTCTATCTTTTTCTAAACCAACTCCCTCTTTTTGAAAACTCAGCCGACACCAACTTGGAAAAATAAAAACAGAGTTTCTCCAATTTCCAAAAGTGGCTCTTGAATTCCACACAAAGAAAAGCCGTATATACGCAACACTAATAGCGACAAGTGGGAAGCCAAAAATATATCTTTGGTTTCATTGAGTACTCTATCTTTTTCTAAACCAACTCCCTCTTTTTGAAAACTCAGCCGACACCAACTTGGAAAAATAGAAACAGAGTTTCTCCAATTTCCAAAAGTGGCTCTTGAATTCCACACAAAGAAAAGCCATAAAAACGCAGCACTAATAGCGGCGAATGGGAAAGCAAAAATATATCTTTGGTTTCTTTGAATATTTTATCATTTCCTAAACCTACTCCATTTCTCTAAAACCCGAGTCATAATACCAACTTTTGAAAATAAAGACGTCCAAACAGAGTTTCTGCAATTTCCCAAAAAATTGGCTCTCGAATTGCACACAAAGAAACCTCGCCGGCAAATCGAAGGTAGAGAAGAAAGAGGGGTTGGAGAAGGGATATTTTTCAGTTGGAAGAAAAATGCGGTTGACGATGGAGACTGCTACCCTGTCTCGCCCCGTGGAACGGCGAACAATAGAAAATGAGGAAACGGGAAAATAAACGAGGGAACGGTAGAAAATTAGGAATGAGTATCTAATAACTGAAAAATGTGTCCCGGTATCCCGGGGTAGAAGAACGTGCGGGGAAAGTGAATGAGGGAGAGGAGAGGGTGGTAGGAATGAGAGTCGTACGAGAGGAATGACAATGCTAGAGAGAGGGTTTAAAACTTCAGCCCCTGGTGGAAAATTTACAGCGGGCTGGATCCGGCGCGTCATTAAACACGTTGTTTCATAATTCATGCTACGATATATCCGTGTTCCACCCCCTCGGCTACCCCCGGGCCAGCCCTTCTTTTTCTTCCGATTTTCCAGCTCCGAGGCCGAGGCCTGCAATCTCTCCCAGCCTCTGGAGGTGGCTTTACGAGCAAAATAATTGGACGAGATTTCTAGTGATCGAGAGGGGTTCATGTTTCTCTGGTTCCTCCAGATTTTTCACCAACGCGTCACGCAGAATTCGAATTTGATTTTTGAGTTTGATTTTGGTAAACAGGTGGTGTATTTCTTTGAGATTTTCTTTCGCGGTGTGACCACGGAAAGTTGGAAGATAGATTTATAGAATTAAAATTCCACTGACCATCAACATGTCACGGAGAATTCGAATTTTTTATTTGAGTTTGATTTTGATAAGCAGATGATGTATTTTTTCGGAGATTTTCTTTCGTAGTGTGACCATGAAAATTTGGAAGTTTCTTATGGAAGATATACGCATTGTAGATTTATAGAAATAAAATTCCACTGACGGTCAACATGTCACGGAAAATTTAAGTTTGAATTTGAATTTGAATTTGGTAAACAGTTGGTGTCTTTCTTCGAGATTTTCTTTCGCGGTGTGACCACGGAAATTTGTAAGATTGTTATGGAAGATAGATTTATGGAATTAAAATTCCACTAACGGTCAACAGGTCGCGGAAAATTTAGTAAACACTTGATGTATTTTTTCGAGAATTTCTTTCACGGTGTAGTTTGGAATTTGGTAAACAGTTGGTGTCTTTCTTCGAGATTTTCTTTCGCGATATGATCACGAAAATTTGGAAGTTTCTTATGGAAGATAGATTTATAGAATTAAAATTCCACTCACGGTCGATATATCACAGAAAATTTAGTAAACAGTTGGTGTATTTTTTTGAGATTTTCTTTCGCGGTGTGGTTACAGAAATTATTTTTTTTTTATGGAAGATATACATATTGTAGATTTACAGAATTAAAATTCCGCTGGCGGTCAACATGTCACGGAGAATTTAAATTTGAATTTGAATTTGAATCTGGTAAACAGATGGTGATTTTCATCGGGATTTTCTTTTGCGTTGTGATTATGGAAATTGGGAAATTTTTCTTAAGGAAGATATACACATTGTAGATTATATGTCATGGAGAATTTTGTAAACAATTAATGTATTTCTTCGAGATTTTCTTTCGCGTTGTGATTATAGAGATTGCGAAGTTTCTTAATGAAGATATACACATTGCAAATTTATAAAACTAAATGATTGACATGACATGACATGTCTGACTTGACATGTTCTATGATGTCTCACGAGAAGATCGGGATTTTTAAGAAATTCGATCCATCTTACCACAAACTGAAGACTTTCTCAGAATTGGAGATGAAAAATCTGCGTGAGAATTTAAGAAAATGAATCGAATACGAGAAGAAGAGGAATGAAATAAATTTAAAGGATGAATGGAAAATGTTTGCTTCGTGACTCACTGTTAATGGTCGCAATAAATATCACTCAGTCACTTCGCAAGTCGCGTTACTTTATTCCAACTATATCTCGCGAAATTAATCAACTTCAATCTCTACAATTCGAATATCCAATGCAGCACGTTCGAACCTAACAAGCGTTCGAATAACTAAAGCCTCATTCATATTACACGAGCTACTTGACTTCGAGCCACTTGAATTCGAGTAATTTGACTTCAAATCTGAGTTTAACAGCGTAATTTGACTCCGAGTTAATCTTAGCTTTATTCGAAGCGAGCTGAACGAAGTTAGAACTTATTTAACACTTAAAGAATCATCGCACAAATTATAATCGCTTAGAGAAATAAGATTTTCTCTCGTTCCTAATAACAATGACAAAACGCGCAGAATAAAACAGAAATTAGAGAAAATTGTCAAAGTACCGCGTGATTTCGAATCGAATCTAACTCGTTCGTGCAACTTTCGATTTCCCACCGATTCGACGAAGACAATCGCAGGAAAACGAAAATAACCATCGTTGGAAACTCGAAAGAGTACGTCGGAAACCGTCTAACTCGAGTTGACATTGACAAAACACGCAGAATAAAACAGAAATTAGAGAAAATTGTCGAAGCACCGCGTGATTTCGAATCGAATCTAACTCGTTCGTACAACTTTCGATTTCTCACCGATCCGACGAAGACAATCGCAGGCAAACGAAAATAACCATCGCTGGAAACTCGAAAGAGTACGTCGAAACCGTCTGACTCGAGTTGACATTGACAAACCAACCCGAAATAATTCGTCAGGATCTAAACGAATCTGAACCAAGTCCCCGATTTATCCGAAAATTGAACAGGAAACCGGTCTCGAAAGCCATTCTTTCCCCATCGCGTCGGAAGGGATTAAAGTTCCGGAATTAAACAAGCCGAATAATTCCCATCTCGCGGTAGAAGTGGCGCGAAAGCTGCGTTATGAATAAAAGTTCGAATGCTCGTTGGAAGTCTGGGAAACGAGCGTTCGCGCGCCATTTGCTCGAGCGATGGAAAAAGACGGAATTAAATAAAAAAAAACGAAGAGAGGAAAATAGGCTGGCAGTAACTTCTCGCGAACGTCCACGTTTGCCAGCGGAAGACACTTAACGAGATAAAGTCGTAAAATATTCAATTGGACGGTGGATACCTGGCTTTTAAGGGCGGTTTCTTACGTGCCGAAACTTCGAACCCGCTCGATGCTGCTTGTCAATGAAATCAAATTAACTTCCCTGTGTGCCGAGCTAACTTTCCGCCGCATTGATTCCGCCGTGAACCCGATACCAGATGGAACTTCATCTCGTTCCTGAGAAATCGGCCCCGTCGATCGTGCACGATTCCAAGAGGCTGCGATTTTTAACCGGAAACGCTGATGCGAAGGATGGAACTTCCGCGAGAGTGAGAAATTTTTTATATTGAAAGAAAGAAAGACGTGCGAATAACGTGAAAGAGAAACTGCAGATTTTAGGAGGAGATGTTTTTACTGATTTTATTTTGCTGATTCTAGAGACACGATGGTCTCTTGCAGTTTTCAAGGATGTTTCTAAATTCGAATCGAATAACGGAATAACGGAGTAGAGTAAACGAGGATTAACGAGGATTCTGCTGGCATGGAAGATAGGAATCGGATTAGTTTGAGCGGATTGAAAGAGTGACTGTAATTTGACTGATTCTTGAAAGGATTGTCTACTGTGGCTTCGTTATTAAATTTGCAAGGGAACGTTGATTTTGGGTAATGAAATCTTCGAAGCTGCGGATTGTAGTTGGATTGAAGGAAGGAAACGAAAATTGCGAATGGTTCGAGTGATTTTTGACTTTGGATAATGAAATCTTCGAAATTACGGACTCTAGTTGGATAGGAGAAGGAAGGAAACGAAAATTGCGAATGGTTCGAATGATTTTTGATTACATAGTTGACGAGGATCGAGTCAAATTTGAGAAAACCCTAAGAATGTGACCCAAAGAGTTAAACACACCTAAAACGAGAAAGAAAGAGACAAGACACTGGTCCGAATGATATTTCGGCTACGTATTGTTAGATCTCTCAGTCTTGAAATGATTTCTTATGTTAGTTGACGAGGATAGAGTCAAATTTGAGAAAAATTTAGAATCTAGGACATTTTTAATCCCACCGTGGCCCAAAGAGTTCAACACACCTATAACTTTTTCAAAAAGAGGAGTCACAAAGAGCTAACAGAACGTTTATATCTTAGATGTTTGATAAAATTCTACTGCCCCGCCAAAAATCCTGATTACCAAGGCAAATTATGCTAGCTGACGAGGATCGAGTCAAATTTGAGGAAATACTAAGAATCTAGGATATTTTTAATCCTACCGTGACCCAAAGAATTAAACGTATCTATACCTTTTTGGAAAAGAGAAGTCACAAAGATCTACCAAAACCTTCAGATCCTCGACACTTGACAAAATTCCATTACAACCATAATTCCAAGATTACCAAGTGAAATCTCGCGGAACCGTTCAATTCTTAGAACCCTTTAAACCCGGCTGTCCGGTATCGATCCTGGAACCCGATATCTAGGCTTTCAAACTAGAGTCGTGGCGTTTGAAAAATTTATTTCAACCTTTCCCCGGTATCGCAGCCAGCTTCAGCGTGTATGATTANCGGAACCGTTCAATTCTTAGAACCCTTTAAACCCGGCTGTCCGGTATCGATCCTGGAACCCGATATCTAGGCTTTCAAACTAGAGTCGTGGCGTTTGAAAAATTTATTTCAACCTTTCCCCGGTATCGCAGCCAGCCTCAGCGTGTATGATTAATTAAGAGCTACATCCGCCGATCGATTCGTTGCCTGTCACCGGCCATCTAAACCGCCAGCAGAAATTATCCAAGATAACCAAACCATCTTCCACGAAGAATATAAATCATCCTGCAATTGCTAGCAACCTTCGCGTATTCGCACAGTTTCAATTAACCGGCTCTAGAATCCGGTGAACTCCTAACCCGAGCATTTCCCACCGCGAAACAATCATCATTAACATTTCATAGCGGCGAGTCTGCTTGCTCCTCGACACCAGGTGTCTTCCTGCGATTAACTCGAGAAAAGGTCACGGGATCGACCGTGCAGGATCGGTCAAATATCGATGAAACATCGCTCTGCGAAGTTTTCGTATTACTCCGGGAACGACCGAGCTTTCGGATCCTGTCGCAAGGATCACGCAGGAGCAGCAGGCTAGGTACAAATTGCGCCGATATCTCTGATAGCCGTGACAAGGTTCGTTTCAGCGCGCAAAGCCACTTTAAGGACGATATCGGACGACAGGGGAGTCCATTACGAAGAAGTTGCGGTTTACATTGCCTCATCAGGAAGTCGTTAGCCTGGCCCACCGACGCCATCCGACGCCCTTTCAACCTTTAGCTAGGACCACGGCTCGATAAAGCCTCTGTTTCTTCGCTATACTCATTCTTCATTCCTCTAATATTCGCTCACAAGGGTGGAAAGAGCTCACCTAACACAAAAATAATCCAAGGTTTGTCATCCAGGATATCCATCGACCGGTTTATTCGATTGTTTTTGGGAAAGTTACGTCGCCTGGTCTGGAATTAGAAAACTGTCGACGTCCTAGACACTGCAAACCTAATTCTCCGACGTTCCCTATACTCATTCTTCATTCCTCTAATATTCGCTCAAAAGAGTGGAATGAGCTCATGTAACCCAAACCTAACTCAAATCTAATCCAAGGTTTGTCATCCAGGATTATGCGATTGTTTTCAGGAAAGTTACGTTGCCTGATTTGGAATTAGAAAACTGCGGACGTCCTTCCGCGAAAGACACTGCAAACCTAATTCTCCGACGTTCTCTATATACTCATTCTTCATTCCTCTAATATAATAGCTCAGAAGGGTGGAAAGAGCTCACCTAACACAAACCTAATCCAAGGTTTGTCATCCAGGATATCCACGTTTATTCGATTTTTTTTCAGGAAAGTTATGTCGCCTAGTTTGGAATTAAAAAACTGCGGACGTTCTAGACACTGCAAACCTAATTCTCCGACGTTCCCTATACTCATTCTTCATTCCTCTAATATTCGCTCAAAAAAGTGGAATGAGCTCATCTCATCCAAACCTAAGTCAAGTGTCATCCAGGATATCTAGGTTTATTCGATTGTTTTCAGGAAAGTTACGTCGCCTAGTTTGGAATTAAAAAACTGCGGACGTCCTTCAGCGAAAGACACTGCAAACCTAATTCTCCAACGTTCCCTATACTCATTCTTCATTCCTCTAATATTCGTTCACAAGGATGGAAAGAGTTCACCTAACCCAAACTTAACCCAAACGTACTCCAAGGTTTGTCACCCAGGATATCCACCGACCAGTTTATTCGATTGTTTTTAGGAAAGTTACGTCGCCCGGTCTGGAATTAGAAAACTGCGGACGCCCTTCAGCGAAAGACTGCAAACCTAATTCTCCGACGTTAAATATTCAACCGATGCTATTCTTCGGGAGATCCGAAATACACGGCCCTTTTCCACCGAGATTCCCGGGAATAATTTCGTATACTCGACGTGGCTTCGACAGACCGATCGGATCATTCTCCGTGGAAATTTCGTACGAATCGCAGCTTCGAACTGTGCGCGATGATTTTCGGTACCGGAGGAAAATCTATCCTCTCTCGAACGTGCGAGATACAGGCGAGTAACGAGCTGTACTCGTTTGTTGCGAATGAAACGGGAAAACGACTGGCGGGATCGAAAAGCAGGGAAATGCAAGAGTAACCGCTATCGGTGTTCGTTTCCTGTACTCGTTGTTCGTTCCTCTGATATTCGCTCGGAAGGGTGGAATGAGCTGGCCTCGGACCCGAGGCCGCGTGCGGGACGTAACTTTACGTCGACACCTCCGTTCGGTGATTCGAAAGATTTCGTTACTCCACGCTAGGCTGTAACACCGAAGGCTAGACGCGACTCGCCGCGCTTCCGGCGAATTAAGTCGCGTGTTTAAGTCCGGGAAAAATAGGAAAATTACAACTACCAGACCCGACAGACCGGATCGACGCGCGACGGACCCATCGAGGTGACCAACGGACCACCCATAAATCGTATCGTTCACCGGCGAAACGCAACTTCCTCGACGGTTCCCGCTATTCGACCAACGGCTCCTCCAACGCTTCCACGTCCGATCAAAAACCTCTACTTTCCTTCGCTAACACTCGTTTTCACCGATCGAAACGAGGCCCGAAAAAGGGCCTGACGAGACAGGACAGAAGCCAAAAAAAAAAAAAGAAACGGAGGACGGTACTCGTTCGACAGTGAACAGCCACGCGTCGTGCAACTTTGTAAATCTTGTCTACTCGTGTCAAACGGAAATAAACGCTTCGCAGTCCTAACTGGACATTAGTTGTGAAGGGACGTAGGCGTCGTCTGAATTTCTTGCCTCGAAAAATAAGGGTTCGTAGGAAAGAGCCTCGATAAACTCGCCGACGAAGTTTCGAGAGAGTCGGGAAACTTGGGTTTTTAGGGGAAGCAGCGCGGTTTCGGCTCGCGCTAAATTTCGCACGCGCGTCGCGGAGGGTGGCGTCGGCGTCGGAAGGCTCCGGCTGCAAGTGGCGAGGAGAAGAGGTTCCTTTGTTTTGAATTTTTTAGCTTCGAGGGGTCGCTGCGATTTTTGGCCGCTTGAAGCCGCGGCAGATGCTCTGGGGTGCTGCCACGAGGCTGATGGACGCTTCGCAGAGGGAGAGAGCTAGAGAGAGCGGCTCTTTTGTCCTTAATTTTTCAGTTTGACGGGGTTCCAAGTACGGGGGACGCTGATGCGTGATTCTTCGGAATTTGAATGCGCGTGAGAGGCTTTTTGGGGTTGCTAATGGGCAGTTGTGCGTGGATGATGAATAATCAATGCTTTTTGAATTGTAACGCGTTGCGTTCCGCTGTATTTCAAGTCAAATTACTTTTCTCTTAACTACAGCACATGCTGTATAATAGTTTATTATAATTAAAATTACCGGTGGACATTTAAACACTATTAACACTAGGTTTACGGATTACCTATCTTTATGAAGAACCGTGAGATTTACGGGTACAGAAAGCTACGTATTTTCTTAAAAAATAAGACCTTGAGTTTAATTTAAAAACAATTACGATATTAACAAATTTAATATAAGTTGATTAAATCTATTAATATTGTATAATTGATGCAACTCACCCGTCAAATTGAAAATGTCGTGAAATTGTAAAAATAACGTTACATGTATCTTTGATTGGATCGCATCATCTGAAGTCCGGATAAATCGAAAGGTTTTTTGAAACTAGGTTGAATGATAAGGACCCTGTTGATAAGGACCAAAAAAATACAATTCCTGAATAAATAATTAAACAATAAATATCTAAGAGAAAGAGAGAAAGAGCCGAAGAGAGTCGAAGGGGCAACGACTTAGTGTTTTGCAATCTGCGTTCTCCAATTCGCAGCCATCTATGTTTCTAACAATAAGTCCCAAAATAGAGACTTAATTTTCACTAATCTTCCCCAAGATGAGCTAAACTTTCACTTCCATCAAGCAATACCAAAACTTATAAATAGACGAAAATGGAAGAATCGAGAGAATCACATAACAAACATCAAACCAAACGCAACCACTTCTTTTTGTAATGCTAAGACGAATAAAAAATCTCGATAAACCTAACCGAACTGATTTGTGTTGCTAATAAGACGTAAACACTCGTCTAAACTAATAATATCTCAAATTCAGACATCATAACAAGTCTAAGAAATAAATTTCGTCCCGGAAATGATCACAAGCCAAATTCTATAGGACACTATTTCCTAAAATAATTAAGCTTCCTAGTTGTAATGTGAATTAAACGGCGTTTGAGAGAGATGGATTGACTAACTAATACAATGCAATTAACTCCTCTGTTGGAAAAAAACGAAATGACTTTACGAACAACTCAATATTTCAGCAAATAATTAAGCTTGCTAGGTGTACGGTGAATTAAGCGACGTTTCAGAAGAGAGATAGAGATAGATCGACTAGGCTGAAATGTAACGCAAGCAGATTTCCGCGGAAAGGACTGACGAGGCGTTACGGAGCGGAGTTGGAGGAAATGGAAAATCTCGATGCAGCTGCTTGGCAGAGGATCCGGCTTTCGAGGAACCGTGTCGCTGAAGCAGCGACCAAGTCGCTCCGTATCGCCTTCATCTTGTTTTAAATCGGCTTGTTTAAACACTGGCTAGACCAGGTGGATAGATACCTCGGGGCAAAAACAGGGACGAAAGTTCGACCGAGTGGCGACATTGAAAGAAAACTTTTATGTTTTGATCAGCCATGGTTAAATGACTCTGTCTCGGGATAAACCGCTGGAAGTAATTTATTGCGTTTGTCCTATGATCTCTTCCTTTCTCTTTCGCTTCCTTTCCTAGATCTGCTAGCTTTATTGGGTAAAAATCGGCTATCAGATTAATCTTGTCATCGATATTCTCGATTTGTTTACAGATCGCCTTAACACTAGGTTTACGGGGGTTTTCTGTATACCTATTTCTACGGACACCCGTCAGATTTAGGGTAAAGAAAAGCACATATTTTCTTTAAAAAACAAACGATGGGTTTAATTTGAAAACAATCGCAATATTAATAGGCTTAATATAAGTAATATAACATCCGTCAAATTGACGGGTCCCGTAAATCTAGTGTCAAACACGAACTATGTAACCTTTGTTCGACCTATCTAGCAGATTTCTTGAACTCGATTGTTAGTTTGTAGCTTGAATCTGAGAAGAGTGTAGGACTGAATCCGAATTAACCCTTACAATCCATTCATTGTAACGCGATGGCAGAAGTGGAGTGAATCTATTTCTCTTATTGGCAGAATTCATCCCTTTCTATTAGCCTGATCATACGGCATCGTGTGATGTGCAAAGCCTTTGCAAGACTTTCGTCTACCAATTTTATCAAAAAATAAGTGGCAAAAATGAAAAATAAATACACGAAAGAGGAAGAAAATATCAGCACCGAACACAGTATCGGATTAACCACCGAAAACATTATTCAACCAATAATCTAAATAGTCCCAAACAGATCCCCGTTTCTAAAACTGAGAATAATTGCATCCATCACCAGTTCGCAATACCTTCAACTGCGAATTGTATCAAAAATGAAACAAAAAAACTGAAAAATAAATACACGAAAGAGGAAGAATACATCAGCATCGAACACAGTATTGGATTAACCACCGAAAACCTTATTCCAGCGACGATCTAAATAATCCCAAACAGATCCAGGTTTCAAGAACTGACAATAATTACATCTATCGCTTGTTCACAATACCTTCTTCTACCAATTTTACCAAAAAACGAAGCGGAGAAAAATTGAGAAATAAATAAATGAGAAAAGAAGAAGACATCAGCATCGAACACAGTAACGGATTAACCACCGAAAAAATTATTCCAGCGACGATCTAAATAGTCCCAAACAGATCCCTATTTCAATGATTGGCAATAATTGCATCCATCACGAGATCGCAATACNCAGATAACTGAATTCCGAACTCACCTCTGCCAGACAACTTTCCCATTTTTCTCCGCTATCGCGCTTCTTGTCTTTCCCGACCATCTTTTTCTCCGAAAAATTCTCTCAGCTGGAATTTATCGTTTGTCACCGTGCACGGAGAAGATGGAGATTCGAATTTGGATGAAACGGGTTTGGATTTGCGGCGGTTTGGCGAGTTGATAGGGGCAAGAGAAGAAGCTTGGATTATGCGGATTAATAGGCTCGGATGGAGATTAGGCGATTATGCGGAATATGGTCCAGGTTTAGCACAGATGAAAATGCCGGAGATTCCAACTTGTTCCAAGCTTTTTCTTGGGTTAGGTGGTTTTTAGAAGCGTGTGTGGTTTAGATGTTGGAAAGGAGATTTGAAAATGAAAATTGTTGAAATATTCGTTGGTGGAAGAAAGAGGAGTTGATAAATGGAATGGGTGGATGTAAGTTGGAGAAGTAAAGAATTTTAAGAGGAATTTAATACACGTTTTTTGTCATTTTTGAATTATTATACATTGCGTTCGATTGTGATTTTCTGTGTTTGAGAAACTAATTGCAAATAAATTTGGTGTTTAAAAAAACGTAGAAGATGATTAGAATTATATACAAAACAATCTTGGACAAATATCAAAATACTTTTCTCCACGTAAAAATGAAACAAAAATGGTATAATATCCTGCGATTTTGAAATTAATTCCTTCTTAAAATTGGAATATATAAGATAACGTTGCATGAGAGACTAATTGCAAATAAATTTAATATTTAGGAAAAGGCAGGACGAAGCTTCGAGAAGGTTACAATTATATACAAAACAATTTTTTACAAATATCAAGACTATTATCAACTCGTAAAAATGAAACAAAAAAGGTATAAAATCCTTTTTTCAATAGTACTTGTTTTTCATCATCTTCGAATTATTATACATTGCGTTTGCTTGTGATTTTCTGTGTTTGAGAAACTAATTGCAAATAAATTTGGTATTTAGGAAAAGGCAGGATGAAGCTTCGAGGAGGTAACAATTATATACAAAACAATTTTGGACAAATAACAAGACTATTATCTCCTCGTAAAAATGAAAGAAAAAAGGTGTAGAATCCTTTCTTCATCAGCACTTGTTTTTCATCATCTTCGAATTATTATACATTGCGTTTACTTATGATCTTATATTTAGAAAAAAGTAGAAGGAGATTAGAATTAGATACAAAACAAACTTAGACAAATACCAAAACTATTATCTCGTAAATATGAGACAAAAAAGTGCAAAATCCTGCGATTTTGAAATTTTCTCGATACTCTCCCCAGAATTAATTCCTTCGGTTTGCTCTTCTAGAATTTGAAAACAACTAAGACACGATTCTCGGTAAAAACGATTTCAAGCAAAAGTCACAGCGATTATTCCGACATTTTCTCTTCGTCCAACAAAAGGAGAAAAAGAAAAAAATAAAAAAGCCAAGGGAAGTTGAAATCTTGATACCTCGCAACGAAAAACAGTAAGATCTTGCGATTCATAAAGTTGAAACAGGCGCGACACGGGACTCCTGATTTAACGTTATACGGGACATTATTCTTTCAGTGGAACCGTTCGGAATCGCAAAGTTTCCAGCGTTCAAACCGTCGGAAGTTTGGCAACGGAAGTCTCTGCTATCGAATTTATGCAGGATCCGCGAGTCGCTGGATTCCGCGCGGAAAGAGGAGATGCATTTATTGCGAGCCATTCCGAGTAATTTAGGGAAATCGGGCAGACTTTGTCGCGACACTCTGCGGCTATTGAAACTAAATCCCAAGAAGGATTAAACCTTCGACGTATTTAGATCTGGCTGACTTATTACCTATGCATATTACGGTAATTACGACGATAAACAAGAAAATCGACTCTCGAAGCGTGAAAAAGCATTCATTTTTACGGTTAACTTCAAACAGCGATTGATAAATATCAAAACAGGGGATTTGAACGAAAATAAAAATCGGATTAATTTGAACGGATTGAAAAAATGATTGTAATTTGACTGATTCTCGAAAGAATTGTCTATCGTAACTTTTTTATTAAATTTGGAAGAGAACGTTGATTTTGGATAACGAAATCTTCGAAGTTACAGGCTCTACTTGGACAGAAGAAAGATGAAAACGAAAATTGCGAATTGTTCGTATGATATTTGACTTTAGATAATGAAATCTTCGAAGTTAGAGGCTCTAGTTGGATAAAAGATGGAAGAAAATGGAAATTGTGAATGGTCCGAATGATTTGTGATTACTTAATTGATAAGGATCGATTAAAATTTGAGAAAACACTAAGAATGAGACTCAAAGAAAAAAAAAAAAACGCATCGACAGCGAGAAGGAATTATTTTTTGGCTACGCGTTGTTAGACTTTTGCATCTTGAGATGATTACTTACGTTAGTTGATGAAGATCGAGTCAAATTTGAGAAAAATTTAGAATCTAGGACATTTGTAATCGCACCTTGATCCAAAGAGTTCAACGTACCTGAAACAAGAAAAAAACAGAAGTTACAAAGAGGTAACAGAACGTTTAGATATTCGACATTTGAGAAAATTCAATTATTACCATTATTCCAAGATTACCAAGGCAAATCTGGCAAAATCTAGTTGACGAGGATCGATTTGAGAGTCAAATTTGAGAAAGCACTAAGAATCCCGGACATTTTTAATCCCATCATGACCCAAAGAGTTAAATGCACCTATAACTCTTTTCCGAAAAGAGAAGTCGCAAAAAACTAGCAGTTTTTAGCTAGTTAACTTGAAAGAGCGAATGATAAATCACAAAACAAGAAATTTTAACGGAATAAAGGTATAAGAAAATAATATGATTTTTGTCAATTCGATTCAACGCGAATATTTGCGAAAAGTATCAGATTTTTTGTTACATTATCTGTTCTCCTTTGAATTCCGAGAAATCGACAAGAGAAAACCGAGTTTCTCATCGCTTATCGATCTTCGCGTCTCAATCAGCGATCCGAGAATGAATTAAACAGCGTTGTATTACACACAAATTGCCAACAATCAAGGATAAAACGTTCACGGTGTAAGATAGAGAGAAAAAATGGTTAACTCGCGTAGGAAGTGTCGAGAAATCATCAAAAACTCGTCAAGGGAACCGCGGCTTCCTCAGACATCGTAAACCTGTTTAAGAGCACTTGAAACTGCTGAAATAATAGTAAACTTCCTTGAGCCTGTAATATGAATAATCCTTTGAAGCAAGGAGCGAGATCCTGATTAATAAAATCGCTATTCTCCCGACATTTTTTCGTTCTTATCTCATCGATGAAACGAGCGAACAAAATTCGCATAATTTCAATAAAATTTCGAGCTAAAATCATCGACGATCTCATCCCGTTCTCGCGCAATTTTATCTACATTACAAAATTAATTTACAATTATTACAATTATATTACAAGTATCGTATAACGCTCTATTTTTTCCAATCTTAAACTCTCAGCTGTTAAATTGTTCATTTTTTAGAGTTGCCAACAATTTACTGCAAAAATAACTTCGAATTTAAATTTTACGTTAATTTTGACACACCGAAAATTCTAACACGTGTCTATAATTTGATTTGGGCTACGAATTGAAATTCCATTATAGCTCTAAATTCAAATCTTACGTTAATTTTGTCACACCGAAAATTATAACACGTGTCTATAATTAGATTTGGGCTACGAATTGAAATTCCATTACAGCTTCAAATTCAAATCTTACGTTACATTATAACACGTGTCTATAATTAGATTTAGGCTACGAATTGAAATTCCAATTCAATCTTAACCTGTCTGTTTCGATATTGAAAGTACCACTGTCCTAATGTACAGTGTCTAAATGACTGGCATTAATATTGATTATAGGTCATCCATAACGCAGGAAGTGCTGGACGAATGACGTCTTTGAGCAGCTCGATGCATAGCTCGAGTCACGCCATTCGGACATCATCACATATCCAAGCACATAATCAGCTCGCAAAACGCACGAATATTCGAGACTCGTGATAAAACATGGACGATATAAAGCATTCTCGAATTTGTCAAGAACTGGACAATCCAAGAAACTCTGACAATAGTCTGTCAAACGCGAGATACCGATCAGATACTCTAAAATCTCAGTGCTTTTCGAAACATTCGCTTTAAATAATTGCGAGCTTAATTCGAGGCTTTTATCGCTGCCAAAGTTTAGTTGATATACGAGTGATCACATTTGTTGTATTCATTCTTTCCATGAAGAGTTAATCTTTTGCACTCGAAGGATTCTTCGTTATGAAGAAGTTTTTCTTACGTTTCTATAAGCTCGGTAATGTCTTTTATTTTATTTCGATATTTCACGAGTAGTTATTTTTGTTATGAAATAGATGGATGATGTGCTTTTTATTAATGATTTTTTAGCTTTTATTAGAATCTTGTTCTATTAATATTACACTGACTATGCCTAATTTTCGCGAAATAAACACTGCTTTGGACAAAGGACACATCTTTTGGTTTCTCGACGATTTGGTTTTTCGGCGTTTGATCTTTCGACGTTTGATTTTTGGACGATGTGCTCTTTATTAATGATTTATTAGCTTTTATTAGAATCTTGTTCTATTAATATTACACTGACTATGCCTAATTTTCGCGAAATAAACACTGCTTTGGACAAAGGACACTTATCTTTTGGTTTCTCGACGATTTGGTTTTTCGGCGTTTGATCTTTCGACGTTTGATTTTTCCACGATTTGGTATTTTGGCGACTTGGTTAATCGACGTTTGATTTTTTGGCGATTTGGTTTTTCGGTGACTTGGTCTATCGGCGATTTGGTTTTTCGGCACTTAGGTGCCACAAATGCACGAAATACAGACGTATCCGATACCTCTCTTAATTTTCAATATAGTTACAAAACGAATGGTCACTGAGAGTCGCCTCTCCAATGCAAAAGGTTCAAATTTATATTATAATCAACGTCTCTTTCCAGTTCCAATCCATATCTCCTACATTAACTCCCGTTAGCTCAGTCGATGGTAAAGAAAATAAAGATCCTTGCGACCGAAATTGAAAACACGAAAATAAAAAGCAAAAAGGAAATCGAAACGAGAAGAAAGGAGGTAACTCTTAATTTTTAATTAACGAATAGTCACTGAGACTCGTCTCTAGACTGCAAAGGGTCAAAATTTATATTATAATTAACATTTCTTGTCTCTTCCAATCCATATCTGCTACATTAACTCGTTTTAGCTCATTCCATAGCGAAGAACCGAAAAGAGAAGGTCCTGGCGATCGAAATTGAAAACACGAATTTAAGAAGCGAAAAAAAAAATCGAAACGAGAAGAAGAAATGCAACTCTTAATTTATAATTAACGAATAGTCACTGAGACTCGTCTCCCAACTGCAAAGGGTCAAAATTTATATTCTAATTAACGTTTCTTTCCAGTTTCAATCCATATCCCCTACATTAACTCATTTCGGCTCATTCCATATCGAAAAATCGAGAAGAGAAGGTGCTCGCGATCGAAATTGAAAATACGAAAATAAGAATGTAAACGGGAAGAAGGGAAACGAAGCTTCTACATCGATCGAAGCATCGAGCGATCCCTGGAAAAAGCAACGATCCCTTCAGCCAAGGCGATGATCTCAGACACGTTCTCCGGTGTGCAAGCTCGTAAAACGCTTCTTTCGGCAGTCGATCGTGGTAGCACCTGAGAGTCCACCAGGCGTCTCGTATTTCACTGTCTGCGAGTCAAAACTCAGGACGCGGTTCAAGTGAAATAATGCACGTTCTGAGGTTATTTATGAGAACGCCTGGGAAGCAACGGCGCTGCCAGTACGACCGGTGAATTGTGGAGGCAAGCCTCGGAGACGGGGAATTTGCTGGTGCGCCGAAAAAAGGTGGAAAAACGAGAAAGGAAGAGGAGAAAGAGGAGAGGAAGACGACAGGCGGGTCTCCTTACGCTTTCGAGGCACGACTTTTTCGCGGCTGAAACGTTACAGTTTCCTAGTGCCAATTCCGACGACTATTGGCTGCCGAACCGTGACTGGAAAAACGCTTCGTCCACGAAGCTTAACCATATGTTATTTTCTCGTTATTTCCCGACCTCTGCCTCTAATTTCCTTCGTCGTCGTCGCGATACGACGCTACACCGTTCCTTCCTACTCCATTTCTCACCGTCAAATCCTCCGCTACTTTTCTTTTACCTTTTTTACCCCATTTTTACCGACACCGACACGTAAACGTACGTTTAGCTTTTGTTGAATTGCAATTGTTGCAAGCGAGAGGAAAATTTGCATCAATCGGAGAATATTATTCTATTTTATAATTATTTGAACGTTATTGGAAAGGTTAGTTTGGAATTAAATGACGTAGATAACAGAGAAATGGAGAGAGAAGAATTTGAAAAATTATTCGAATATTAGAGGAAAATTTAGAATCAATCGGATTATATTATTCTATTTTATTATAATTCTAACGTTCTTGAAAGGATTAATTTAACCCTTTGCACTCGGCTGTCCCGCTGGCTGGATTATTTTAGTATCATTCTAACGTTCTTGAAAAGGTTAATTTTGAGTTAAATGACGTAGGAAATAGAGAAACGAAGGGAGAAGAATATGAAAAACTATTCGAATATTAGAGGAAAATTTAGAATCAATCGGATAATATTATTCTATTTTATTATAATTCTAACGTTCTTGAAAGGATTAATTTAACCCTTTGCACTCGGCTGTCCCCTCTCAGGGGACATTAAAGTTTATTAGTGATTATGAATAATAATAAAAAAATCGTATAATAACTTACTCCAGCATAACTTTTTGAGAAATGTATGTTTCTCTGAGGTTTTCTCTGGAAATGGCAGAAGAAATCAAATCAAGATATAGTAAAATTACTAAGATATATAAAAGAGAACACGACCATCCACATCTTCGGCAAACATTATTCCGAGTGCAAAGGGTTAAT
>NIJG01000126.1:324630-337879 GCA_002201625.1 Euglossa dilemma | reverse complement strand
ACTCTGGCAATGGACAGTACGACTATAAACGTGGTTATGCCAAAACCAAAAGTATAACGAAAACAGGAAGACAAACGTTGGCGTGTAAAAAAATCCGACATTTCATATTTTACGAAAACGAATTTCGATCGCGTCGCTCGTTACAGACAGCCACGTCTTGTCTGCCAAGGGGAAAGTGGTTACTTCGCGTTCCAAGAATTTTGCAGACCTCTGTAATCCCTTTTGCCTTGGAGAATTCGCGCCGCGACGTTGTAAAATCGGATTACAGGGAACGGGGCGAAAGCTAATCGGCGATACGCGATCTAGATTATCGGGAGAAACGAAGTCCGAGGGAGAAAGAGGCGAGTCAGCTATCGAGAGAACAGAGTTCTCCGATGACAGCACGAATTTCCTGGGCAGAGCGTCCATATTTAACTCCCGGGTGTCTGCGCAAGGTGGCAGACCGGGTATTGTTAGAAATATCGGCAGGGCGAAGGGGCCGCGAGCCTTTGCCCGGGAATTTTTAGATTTCTTCGGGTACTGGGTCAGCCGGCATCCGATCGTTCTCCTATCGATGGAATTTTGGATGTCAGAGTTAGTTTTTAAAGTTTTCAGACGAGAAGAAAGTGTTTTGGAGATACTGTGAGAGAAACAGAGAGATGCGAGGTTTTTCAGAAGAATGTCTTAGTTTAACTTTTTCGAGTACTGAGTCTTCGGGGATGAAATAGAATTTTTGACTGAATTTTGGGTGTCGCGGTTATTTTTTTAAAATTGCTTTATAGACGAGATAGCGTTTTGGTGAGATACTGTGAGAGAAACAGAGAGATGCGAGGTTTTTCAGAGGAATGTTTTAGTTTGACTTCTTCGAGTTCTGAGTCTTTGGGGATGAAACAGAATTTTTACTGAATTTTGGGTGTCGCGGTTATTTTTTTAAGATTGCTTTATAGACGAGATAGCGTTTTGGTGAGATACTGTGAAAGAAACAGAGAGATGCGAGGTTTTTCAGAGGAATGTTTTAGTTTAACTTTTTCGAGTACTGAGTCTTCGGGGATGATACAGAATTTTTGACTGAATTTTGGGTGTCGCGGTTATTTTTTTAAGATTGCTTTATAGACGAGATAGCGTTTTGGTGAGATACTGTCAGAGAAACAGAGAGATGCGAGGTTTTTCAGAGGAATGTTTTAGTTTGACTTCTTCGAGTACTACAGAGTCTTTGGGGATGAAACAGAGTTTCGGATGGAATTTTGGATGTCGCAGTAATTTTTTTAAGATCACTTTATAGACGAGACAGTGCTTTGGAGAGATATTGTGAGAGAAACAGAGAGATGCGAGGTTTTGCAGAGAAATGTTTTATTTTGACGTATTCGAGAACCTGTGTCTTTTTCGGGATGAAATAGCTTCTGGCGGAATTTTGGATGTCGTAGTTATTTTTTTAAAGATCGCTTTATAAACGAGATAGTGTTTTGGAGAGATACTATGAGAGAAATACAGAGATCCGAGGTTCTGCCGAGGAATATTTTATTTTGACTACTTCGAGTACTGAGGTCATTGGGGATGAAACAGATTTTCCCACCGAATTTTAGACGTCGTGGTGATTTTTTTGTGATTTACAAATGAGTGACAGTGTTTTGAAGGGATACTATGAAAGAAACAGATAGATGCGAGATTTTGCAGAGGAATGTTTTATTTTAACTTCCAGTTCTCAGTCTTTGTGGATGAAATAGAGTTTCCGATGGAATTTTGGATGTCGCAGTTATCTTTTTAACACCGTTTTATAGACGAGACAGTGTTCTGGAAAGATACCATGAAAAAAACTCAGAGATGCGAGGTTTTGCCGAGGAATATTTCATTTTGATTTCTCGTGGCACCGAATCTCCGGGAATAAAATTGAGATTTCGACGTAATTTTGGACGTCTCAGCCATGTTTCAAGCTTCGTGTTTCAGTATTGAAGCAACAAGATCACTTTACAGACCAAACAACATCTTCGAAAAATATGATAGACACAGAAATGAAAATTTTTTCCCAGGAATATTTTGACTTCTCGTGGCACCGAATCTCCAGAAATAAAATTGAGATTTGGCCGGAATTTTGGACGTCCGAGTCACGTTTCGAAGCATGATGCATTATTGCGGAACGAGGTCGCTCTATAGAGGAGAACGTCTCGAAGATGGCCGAGCATTGTTAGAAACGTGAAAGGAGAGAGGGACGCGAAGTTTGCCGGTGGAATTTCCAGGTTTTTTATTTCCGTATTGTCGGGCCATGGAACCGGTTGGCCCTCTCGACGGAATTTTGCGTGCTCGTGCTTCTGTGAAAAATCATAGTTACTTTCCGAAGCATGATCCATTATTGCGAAATAAGGTCACCTTCGGGTCAGTACAGAGAGAGTCTCGGAGATTGCCGAGCATTATTGCGAGAAATGCCGCGGAAAGAGACGCAGGATTGTTAGACTTTTTAAGATATCGGGAATGAAAGAAGGAATTTCCAACGGAATTTTAATTGTCCGCGGTTTTATGGCAGATAATAGTTATCGATCGCGAGATGACTCGTCGGATTTCGTACACTTGCCGTGGAATAAGGTCGCTTTAACACTTTGACTGTCACGCAGAAATCATATGTTTCGCCCAGGACGCCACGGAATTATTTTTAATATTCAAAGCATACAATGGCAAAATAATAACGAATCGATGTTAGATGGCAATATTTTTATCAAATGGAGCGTTTCTCTTACTGGTGGTCACGGGTGACCACCGTGGCGCCTTAGTAACGGTTCGACGAAGATTACGGCACGAATTGCAAAAAAAAAGAAGGACGAGCGTACCTGGAACGAAAATTTTGCAGGGAATGTTAGAAAAAAAATTCCAAACTATTTGGGTGAAAAATTGCTAAAAATAAGACCAAGAAGGTGACCACTTATTGTCCGGATTGTATCGGTGCGCCGCATTTATGTTTGGAGTGCTTTAACAAAGCGCACCGTTAGATGCAAGATTTATTCTAACATTTTGTTATTCTTTATTGTTCTAATAAAAAATTTTAATCGTTCGATAGGGCACATTTTATTTCAATGTATCTTCTATACATCGGCCATATTCAAACACGCTAACTCTCGATTTTCATTTAGTTTTTTACAATTGTAAAAAGTTGAAAGGCTCCGGTCACCCATGACCACCATGGCGTCACGGGAGAAACCGTTGCCGGTTATATATGACCACCATGGCAGTCAAAGTGTTAAATACGAGAAAGAACCGTTGAATATATTGTTTTCGATGAATAAATTTCGCATTTCTTGAGACTTATCGATCTCAGGATATAATTCGCATTAATCATTCGAGTCCTTGAAGAAGAAGTCTCTTCTTTTCTACTCTGTGTGCTCGAAAACACGACAACCGTGTTGCAACAAAAACGTAATTATGCAACGATGAATCCTTTTTTCTGAGAAAAAAAGAAACGTGTGAGAAGACGAGCGATCGTTGGATCGTGAGAAAGCTATTTGCCCGAGTTTTCGATTTTCTCTGCAGCTTGTAACTGACAGGAAATGCCTCATTATATGCAACATCTCGTGGATTATACCCTGTAGTCGACTTAATTAAAATCTTTACCCGTCGATGACTTCCTTTGAGCAACCTTCTGCTTCATTCTTAAGTCACAGTATGATCC
The DNA here is from genome assembly GCA_002201625.1 of Euglossa dilemma. Classification (NCBI taxonomy): domain Eukaryota; kingdom Metazoa; phylum Arthropoda; class Insecta; order Hymenoptera; family Apidae; genus Euglossa; species Euglossa dilemma. The sequence continues at coordinate 334,245 of NIJG01000126.1, read as the reverse complement.
AAGTTTCTCAGAACGAACACGGTACTTAAATTCACTCACGGTGACTCTTTTTTGCACCGAAAGGATTTCAAACTTCTCTAAGAAGATCTAGACGATGTTTATACTGGATAATCGGCAGTGAGTGAAGAATAAACGAGTTTGTAGCATGTACGTGGAATTTTTGGATATTTGACAGTGTGTAGAATGTCAGAGGATTGGCAGGAAAGAATTAGAGAACAGTGACAGCAAAGAGTATCGCAAGAGAGTCGATTGAGAGCTGCTAGCTAGAAAGAATTTGTCACGAGAGTTGCGAGTCGCGTAGTAAGCTGTATTTTAATTAATATAATGAATATTGCTGAAAGAAAAAGGAAAGCTCTATTNTACTTATTCTATAATTTTAGAAATATTTGTTCTATAATTCTAAAAATATTCGTTCTATAGTTCTTTAAATACTTATTCTATAATTTTAGAAATATTTGTTCTATAATTCTAAAAATATTCGTTCTATAGTTCTTTAAATACTTATTCTATAATTTTAGAAATATTTGTTCTATAATTCTAAAAATATTCGTTCTATAGTTCTTTAAATACTTATTCTATAATTTTAGAAATATTTGTTCTATAATTCTAGAAATATTCGTTCTATAGTTCTTGAAATACTTATTCTATAATTTTAGAAATATTTGTTCTATAATTCTAAAAATATTCGTTCTATAGTTCTTTAAATACTTATTCTATAATTTTAGAAATATTTGTTCTATAATTCTAAAAATATTCGTTCTATAGTTCTTTAAATACTTATTCTATAATTTTAGAAATATTTGTTCTATAATTCTAAAAATATTCGTTCTATAGTTCTTTAAATACTTATTCTATAATTTTAGAAATATTTGTTCTATAATTCTAGAAATATTCGTTCTATAGTTCTTGAAATACTTATTCTATAATTTTAGAAATATTTGTTCTATAATTCTAAAAATATTCGTTCTATAGTTCTTTAAATACTTATTCTATAATTTTAGAAATATTTGTTCTATAATTCTAGAAATATTCGTTCTATAGTTCTTGAAATATCTGTTTTATAATTCTAGAAATATTCGTTCTATAATTTGCAAAATATTCGTTCTACAATTTTCGAAATATTCGCTATATAATTCCCGAAATATTCGTTCTATAGTTCTTGAAATATTTATTCTATTATTTTAGAAATATTCGTCTCTCAAACCAAATTTTCAGCCAATTAAGACGAACGGAGGTCTCGTAGCGTCTCCGATCCACTCGTTTCGCTATTTTGATTCACGGCTCGATTTTCTTCGACACGCTGATTGATATTCTATTCTATCAGAGCAATCGACGTGTACATTGTCTTCGATGGCACGTAGCTTCAACCGGCGGGATAACAAATGGCACGGGCCGGGACAGTTAGCGGTGAGAATTCGGGGAAAAATTTCACGCGTTCGCGAAGTAGGCCATTTCGTGCGGGACAGCCTAATATTTCGATGAAATTCTCGCAATAGCTAAAAGCGGAACGGGCCGAGAGTTGATATGCGAATTTATCGCCTCTCTGCTGGCCGGTGTCGAGCGATGGCAATTGGTTCACGCCTTCGTCCCCTTCCGTCGATCGAGCTCGGACAAAAACCCGTTGATCGATAGGAGCACCGACGTTTCCTCGATTAAACAAAAGATGATCGATGCGAGAAGAATTTGCGTTAATTCCGATTCGTATTCAAAGGGTGGAACGTGTGCAAGTTGCTCAGGTGAGAGCAGACGATGCTTATCGGTTCTATGACGCTTGACAATTATCAAACTTCAGGAAATCGTGGATAATTCAGTATATAATCGGTGAGATTTCCATATAAACGCGATAATTAAACGTTTGTATCAATTTTCATCCCTTATAGTCTTCGGAATACAGGGAAGAATCCCATCGCAGGAGCATCAACAATTGACAACCATTGACAATTATCAAACTTCAGGAAATTGTGGATAATTCTGTATATAATCGGTGAGATTTCCATATAAACGCGATAATTAAACGCTTGTATCAATTTTCATCCCTTATCGTTACTACAGTTTTAACACTAGAACTACCAAAAGGGTGAAAATGACTCTGTTCGGATATTTTATTTCTACAATTTTTGAGAACATACAAACTACTTTCATTCAAATCGAAACACAATTGTTTATAGTTGCTCGTACCGCTACGATAATCTTCATTCGTGGAAAATATATTTGACAATTCATTAAAGGTTGATAGTTCTAGTGTTAATCAACGTAACTTCGGTCTTTGTATTAGTAAATTATTTCATCTTGAAGAATGTTTATATACCTCGTTACTATATCACCAAATACGCCACGCGTATTATTCTCTATGAATAATTACAACAAGAATGATTGAACAAGAATTATTGTTAAATAAAACACGAGGATTTAAAAGATAAGATGTAACGAGTCCGAATATCGTTAAAAGATGTAAAATAACGCGAAGAAGGTTTAAAATACGAGTTCAGCGTGTGGCCAAACTGGGTTAATCGAAGTTTGAACCTGTTCCAGTATAGATTTGACAAAATCAACCGCTTAATAGATCGTAGGCGCATTTAGGTTTCTCCTAAGCTGGTTTCGACTAGTTAGGTCTTAACTAATAGCTCTTCATTAGGTCCAGGTTAAGGATCCATTATACTAAATTATACCGGGATTAGATTTCATTAGATTAGGTTACATATAAATTAGATCTCAGATAGGCCTTGCTTGTGTTTCAGTTAGAACCTGTTCTTCTTTGGTTTTCCCTCGAATCTGATTTTTCACACTGCGTTATTCACGATTCAACCTAGTTTTTCTGCTAGGTAGTCCTCCGAAATTTAGTAATTTTATACATCGACCAAAAATTAAGAATCGAGTTAACCTCAGGAGTCAAATCCATTTACACTAAGTAGCCTAAATCTTTTTCAAACCGATTTTCCTTCACAATTGATCGAATAAAACCTCGTTCAAGATCATAGTCTAAATTTTTGTCCAATTTTCGTATAAATTCGTGTTCAAAACTGTACTGATCAAATCCCGGTCAAAACAACTGGACTTTCTCTCTACATCTGCCTACTTTCAAAATTAATTTTCACTCGATTAACCTGAGAAATTTAAAAAATGCAAAGTAGTAAAATTCGTAACCTATCTAAAGACTATCGCTGAATATTACAGAATATCGCATGCCGAACTCGCTGGTCACACCTGACTAAACGAACCTTGACACAGCAGGATCACATGCTAAATTTTCACCTAATTTTCGTTTGGATTCGCTTTCAAAACTACACTGACCAAATATCGTACAATATGACTGAATTCTCCCTCTATATTTGTCTACTCTGAAAATTAATTCTCACTTGAGTAATTTCAAAAACTTGAAAAATGTAAAATTCGTAGCCAATCTAAAGGCTATCACTGAATATCGCAGAATATCGCGTCTTGAACTCGCTCGTCACACCTGACTAAACGAATCTGAACGCAGCTTGGGACGCAATCTCGGGGACTACCGGTCTATGACAGGAAAGTCCCCTAAAGTATCAGTAGTATCGGAAGCTCGTGTGCAAGACTGAACCGTGGCACGACGATACCGGTGCAGACCGGTCCCGGAAGGAGATCGATAATTTCGTAATCGCGTGTAGCGTTATTTACGAGGCGGACTCGGCCCCCGAGGAGGATAATTCAAAAAAGCAGCCGGTCGCGCTGCGCGACGATAAATATTCCGCTGAAAAATTCCCGACTGATTTATCGTCCCTGGTCGTTTCAGCGTGCTTCTTCGCGTCACTGATCCCCTGGACTGAAGAAAGTGGAACGACTACCGCCATACACCGTATCGCCGATCCCCCGTGCAAACAACGTCACCAGGATTCTTTTTATATACGAGCAGAAAAGCGACAGGGTTGATATGTCGCGAACAAGGGGACGCGAAATTTTCCACCCGATATTTCCACGTAATTACTTTTCTAAACAGAACCTAACCCTGTTACGGTGTTTAAACCAGGGCCTGAGTAACACTAGTAGGCCCAAAACGAAACGCATTTCTTCCCTTAATCCCTTCTTTACAAAATTCGAGGAAATGGAAACGATACGTTTCAATCGAATGAAACAATACAAAGGTAGCTTTCAAAATCCGAGACAATTTTTAGAAAGGACACCTTGACCTAGAAAACTCACAGGAAACTAAGGAAATTAAGATACGAAATTTGAACCACGACGGACACTGAGAAAGAAATAATCAAGACACGGTTACAAAGGAAGCTTTCTGGTAGAATTCCGAGACAATTCTCCCAAAAAAATCCATGAGAACAACGATGGATGTCGAAGGAACACCTTGACCTAGAGAACTCACAAGAAACCAAGGATACCAAAGGTACCAAATTCGAATCAAATCAGACACCAAGAAACAAATAATCAAGACACGGTTATAAAGTAAGTTTTCTACTTCCAAGACAATTTTTAAAAAGAACACCTTGACTTACAAAACCCATAGGAAACCACGAAAACAAAGATACCAAATTCGAATCAAATCAAACACCAAGAAACAAATAATCAAGACACGATTACAAAGTAAGTTTTCTACTTCCAAGAGAATTTTTAAAAAGAACACCTTGACTTACAGAACCCATAGAAAATCAAGAAAACAAAGATACCAAATTCGAACCAAGTCAGACATCAAGACACGGTTACAAAGGAAGCATTCGACTTCCAAGACAATTTTTAAAAAGAACACCTTGACCTAAAGAACTCATAGGAAACCAAGGAAACAAAGATACCAAATTCGAACCAAGTCAGCCAGCAAAAAAGAAATAACTTCCATCCACAAACCTCGCGAAAAACTTCAAGAACGAGGATACGAATAGAACCTAACGCGAAGGTAAAGGAGCCGAATATCGTTTCGAGGACAATCCGTAAACGAGGCGTTTACGTAATCCGATAGTAATCGCGCTGAGAATTTTCGCCGGCGACTTTTCCCGGCGTACGTGGAAACGGCGTAATCCCCGGGCACCGTCGCGTCTCACGTAGAACGAGCAACGCGTAACGCATACAAAATAAATAGCCGCCGATACGGAATTGCTCGTGGACAAAGAGCAGAGCAGGCGACAGGTAGAGAGAGGGCTGCGATGGAACGAGGGTTGGATAGTTGGTCTATAAGCCAACGAGCAAACTGCCGCGGGCGCCAGTCCAACCACGCCTGCCACACTCGATAACACACGTTTACATACGTCTTAAGACCTCGTTACTTTAACGCTGATCGCGTCTGAACCGCGTACAACGCGACGCTAGCGTCGCCCGGAAACCATCTCCTCGACGTCTGGACGTGTAGCACCGACTTATCGCATTTTTACGTTCCAGCCTACCCATTTAAGATTTCCATCGTGTTTACAGGTTTTCGTTCATTCCGTGTATCCTTTGTTTGTTCAGGAGAACTTGTTCTTCCTTTGTTCGAGAATTCTGCTCGATCATTCGCGAACTCCGTCACGGATGAAACGGTTTAGGTTTACGATGGGTTTTGTAGTGATTGCAGCTAGCTTTCATCGGTTTTCGTCAGTCGGGGCTTGATTTGGATGCCGAAATTAAGTTCAGGTTAAAGGAGGTACGAGGAAGATTCGAATTTGTGTCGAAAGGTTTGGGAAACTTTTGTATTCTTGCAATTAGATGGAAAACGGAGGTTCGAGGTGAATTCGCAACTGTTTCACCTAAAAAATCGAAGAACACACGATCTTAGTCGCCAATAACGAATCTCTTGTGCATCCTGACCACGATATCCTTGTTCTGCATCCTAGCGATGAGATTATTGTAAATTTTCAGAGAAACCGTGATCTTCTTGAACCTCAAAAATCAAAGAACACGCGATCTTGGTCTCCAATAACAAATCTCTTTTGCATCCTAACCACGATATCCTTTTTCTGCATCCTAACAATGAGATTGTACTAAATTTTGGAAGAAACCGAGATCTTGTTGAACCTCAAATATCTGTCTCTCATAAAAAATCAAAGAACACACGATCTTGGTCGCCAATAACGAGTCTCTTCTGCATCCAGACCACGATATCCTTCTTCTGCATCCTAGCGATGAAATTATACTAAATTTTGAAAGAAACCGAGATCTCGTTGAACCTTGAAGATCCGTCTCTCATAAAAAATCAAACACACGATCTTGGTCGCCAATAACGAATCTCTCCTTCACCCAGACCACGATATCCTTCTTCTGTATCGTAGAAATGAGATTATAGTAAATTTTCAGACAAAATGTGATCTTGTTGAACCTCAAATATCCGTCTCTCATAAAAAATCAAAGAACACGCAATCTTCGTCACCAATAACGAGTCTCTCCTACACCTAACCACGCTATCCTTCTGCATCCTACTCAGCCAAGCGTCTAACATAAACGTGTCCTCCTCCGCACACCCACGTGTCATCCACTTCGTGCGATCATCATCGATGATCCGCAAGGATCCATCGCTGCCATATCGTATCGTTCACGGAAGGAACGTCCATCCAGCCGAGATGTTTCATTAATCTCCGGTTTTGCACCGCGGGAAGGGGAGGATAAGGAGAGCGAGCCAGACGGAAAAAAGGCCGGCGGGTTGGTGGATGGAGATTGCGCCGTTAAAGGTGGTTGATTTTAATTTCACGGGGCGCGGGTCTTCGGTTACGGCCGCGAACACGTCTAAGCGGGTTCCACGGAAAACGCGCGTGTGCACGCGTGTACATCTGCATATGCACGAGCGTGTACGGCGCGCAACAGCCCTTTCCATCGCATCGATCCCGCATAATGGCCCATTATGTTGCCTGATTTGCACATTATCCGAGGACTCGCGCGAACTTCGTGGCATTACCGATTCCGCTCCGCCGATCATTCCATCCTGGGCACAGCTGATCGACCATAAGCCCAGCAAAAATCCAACGATACCACGGGGGTGGATACAGGAAGCGAGGGAGTCATGGGTGACGCGGTCTATGAACCAACCGGAGGAAAAACACCCGTGGAAACTTCCCATCCAGCTTTTTCCTCTTCCGGCTTTGTTATTAATGGGAATATAATGGGGTAATTGCTGGAATATTAGAATTCCATTCGTTTTTTATTTATCGTGTGTTGGCTGTTAGTGGAACGCGATGTTAGAAAAGAGGAAGTGGAATGTTTGGCAGAATTATTGTATTGATTTATTTGGTATTAACGAGAGTTTAATAGGTTGGGTTGTTAGGGTAGAGGATAAACTCGATTGTTTGTGTGGTTGTCATCGTGTCTGATGTGTACGTGGATTGTGACGATCAGAATGCAGAGGAAGGATATTTAATAGATTGCTTATTAGAATATAGAATTCGATTGTTTCTGTGGTTATAGTCGTGTCTGACGTGTAGATAGATTGTGGGGATCAGAATGATCGTTAGAATATTAGAATTCGATTATTATTGTGTCTGTGATGTTTGACCTTCCACCCCTTTGGGGATGAATGTCATAATACACGTTTAAAATATAGAATTCGATTGTTTCTGCGTTTAGGAACGAAATTTAATAGGTTGAACATTAGAATTACTAAAACATTAGAATTCGATTATCCTTGTATCTGTGATCTTCGATCTTTTAACCCTTGGAAGACGAATATCAATATTTTATAGAGCGAACGAAATATAATTATAAATCATAAATAACGAAAAATAATTTCAACACCGCCATGGATATTTTACATATCCTTTAATTCAGAAAATTTCCTTCAATTTGTTATTATATACTAGATCCATCGGTAACTTCGTATCTCATCCGCAAAGGTATCTCTAGGAAGACGAGAAAGCGGAAGAATCGAGGTATTCGACACACGGAAGAATATTCCAGGAAGCTCAGCAGGAATTTTTTCAAACGAGGCTCTAACGGGTTAATTATCGGGTTATTAAAATTCGATCGAATTCTTGCACGCGATGTTTGATCTATCGGTAGGCTGGAAAAATCGAAGACGAAGAAGTAGGACGAAGATATATGGTATACATGTAGAAAAATATCGTGGAAAATGGAGGAATTATTGAATTGCATTGCCCGTGTCTTCCAAATGGGTCAAGTCTTAGAATATATTAAAATTCATTCGTGATATTGGTTGCGAGGATGAAGATGTTTCAGAAATATCTCTGAATAGATGAAATATCTCGACTTAGCGTAACAGAAATACGTGGATTTAATGATGAATAGAATAGTTGGAGAAATAGTTAAAAAATCCTAATTTCTATACTATTAATCTACCTATTATTTATTCATAACCACGTATAAATAAGAACAACAACCTACAAATTGACATCTAAATCTACTCCAAAAACGCTACCCACTTCCCATAAAAATCAATCTTAACACAAAAAGGTACTGGAAATTTAATTCGTCGAACCTATCATAAATAAATAAATAAAGATGAAAAATAACCCTGAGCGAGTTCCCATTAACAGAGATCCCATAAAGACACACCCTGATTGTTCGAGAGAGGAAAAAAGGAGGTTCTGGAGGTGGAGGAAAAAAGAAAAATTATCAACAAATTGACATCCAAATCGATTTCAAAAACGCTATCCACTTCCTAGAAAAATCAATCTTAACACTAAAAGGTACTGGAAACTTAATTCGTCGAACCACAAATAAAAATTCCCATAACATAAATAAATAAAGAAATAAATAAAGATAAAAAATAACCCTGGGCGAGTTCCCATTAACAGAGATCCCATAAAGACACACCCTGATTGTTCGAGAGAGGAAAAAAGGAGGCTCAGGAGGGGGAGGAAAAAAGGAAAAATTGAAATTCCTCGACGAGGTTTATCGCCTTCGTGGGGAAGGCAAATCGAGCAATGGCGCCGAATTCTTCGCCGGGATACACTGTCGTAAAACTGGCTCCTCCCTCTTAATCTTGCCGGTGATCGGTAATAATGGTGTTACGAGCGAATCGCGCGTATGGAACGCACACGTGGACCTCGTTTTCTATATTTATTGCCGTCTCGCAAAAGAGGATCCGGCCAAGAATCGACGCGTTCCGAGATTTCGCGGACAACGTCGCGAATTTCGAGTTCGAAGCTGCCTCTTCTTCTTCGACTGATCCGAGCCTCGAGTATTTTTGGAGCAACACGAACGAAATAGAACCGAAAGGTATCACGGGATATCCACGATGTCTCTGAATTTTTTATCCGAAAATCTCCGGACGAGAAAAGACCCCGAGATTTCTAGTTAAAATTACCAATCGAGCTTTACTTCTTTTAACAATCCTCTGATTCGTTTTAAAAATAGTTTGACAGGAAATAGCAATTCGAAGAGCTTTTAAAACGGAGAATAGAAGAAGAAATTAAGACCTCTAATGGTCTTATGTCTCGTGAGATGTGACAAAATGAATCCTGTCAATATTCGATGTCAGTGAAATTTGGCCACGATTGATTTGTCAATTAGGCGTCAGAAATGATGCAATTAACATTTCCTATGACATATCGATGCTTTTTGCAGTCGATTTTTAATATATTCAGCTGAAGAAACGAATAAAGAAAATTTTGTAAATTTCGATAACAATTTCCTCGGATATTGTGACATTCGTTCCCAAATGGTTAAATATTTCTAGATCCTTTCCAAACTACATAAGATAAAACGCGGCAATACATTCGC
>NIJG01000126.1:207819-224496 GCA_002201625.1 Euglossa dilemma | reverse complement strand
TGAAAGAAATATTTTAACTTTCTTTCTATATAAAATACTTTCGAACTTAAACTATATATCATAAATTCATAATCACATTTTTAGTAACGAAAAAATTACTATCCTTCACTGTCGTTACTAAGACAAATTAATGTAAATAAATGAAATGTGACCGTAAAATTAGTATCAGAATAGCGTCTGTAGCATCAGTGTAGTAGCCAATTCGATTTTCCGCAAAAATTTCAATAATATTCGTGATTGCGAGTCGACAGAAGAATTTATTTCTCTTCCACGGTTAAAAGTCACGGGTCGGTTTATCCGAAAAAGGGAGAAATTCTCATAGCGCGACTCATTCATCACCCCACCCCAAAATCCCTAACCCGACGCAACCTAAAACCGACCATAAACAGCTATCCCGAAGAAAGAAAGAAGGAGGACACGGTAATCGAGGTTTTTCGCCATTTAGTCGCAACCCCTTCCCAGTTCATTGTCTCTCCACCCCCGACGCAACGAAAGCACCCCTTCGTGGACGTAAGCCGCGTCCATACATCCCCGTAACACGATCCGTCGAGTGGCAAGGACGGAACGGCTATGATCGATTCAGCGTGGATCAATCTTGATTAAGCCTGGACTCGCTCTAAATACCATCGGCAAGCGGCAGACATAGCAGAATCCCTGTTCCACCCCTATAACCGACAAGTAAAACAGCCCTCTTCCCTCTGACTACCGAAACATCTTCCTTTCTTTCCAACTTGTGTCTGTCAACCCCCTTTTATCGAGCTAACGCAAACCTAAGCTGAGAGCAGAGATTGTTCGTTACTTATACTCGTTGTTCATTCGCTTAAAACGGTCAGGAGACTTCGCTACTTAAATTATAAGATAATAACGAAGATGTGACTGATATCTGACAGTATTTGCAGCGGATTTAGTAGTATAATCATTCCGAAAAAAGAAAAGTTTCAGCTAGCAGACCCGACACACTGGACACACGTTCGACAAACCCATCGAAGTGATGAACCACGAGCCAAAATAATAGCGAAGGACAACTTCGGTGCCTTCTTCCTACTCCTTCGAAACCCATCTTCCAGGCACACTCATCTTCCAATAAAAAAACTCTGTTTTTTCCACCACCGAATCCTGTACGAACCAATCGTAACACACTTAAACGGAATTCTAGAAAACAGCGAACAGCACAGACAGAACACATTCGACCATCAACAGCCACACATCGTCCAACCACCCAAAAATAAGGGTTCGTACGAAACACTATTCATTCTATTGAACAGTTTTCGATAAATCGTCGAATTTCGAATCTAACGCTACAATGGATAACCGAACTATTCGAAATTCGAAAGAATTCGCGTGATCGAAGGTTTCGTGCGAGGACCACACGAGGACCGTGAAGAAAACAATCAAAAACTCTATTATTTCCACCACCGAATCCTCTACCAACCAATCGCAACACACTCGAACCTAACTCCTCATCTATTCCAAATTAACTTTGTTAATCTTACCTACTTATAAAGGAAATCGAGATAAACGCTTCGTAACCCTAACTAAAATAGTTTCCGTTCTTAAAGGGACGCAAAAGTATCGTCAGAATTTCTTACCAGCCAAAAATAAGGGTTGGGGAGGAAACAGCGGTCGCTGGCGCAGATCGCGCGGTTCGAGCAGGTCCAGCAAATTGCACGGCAACATCGGCGGACCGGTGGCAATATTATGTAAAGTATCCGGGGCGTAACGTCGATCGGCATTTGCCCGGAAAATATAGCAGCAGTCGGTTTGCGGGAATGAGAGAGGATTGTGGGCAACGGAATATTTCGTGGTTCCCGTGGATTTGCACTGCTGCGGTCGACCCGATACTCCGAACTCTCAGTAGATCCAATTTGATCGGAAGACCGCAGCGTCTACGGCCGACCTTCCATACAATCGGACAATGTGTGTACACCGACTGGGATCAGCCCTCTTTCTCTTCCCGCCGCCTCATTCGCTTATGCACCCTCTCCCTCGCTGTCGCGTGCCTCTCCCCGGAGAGGAGAGGATCGAACATGCAAAGAGACCGGTGTTCGCTCTCTCGATTCGTTCCCAAGCACCGGAGGCCCGAGCCAACGGGACTACGGTTTATTCCTTCAGGACCAAGGCCCAAATCACGCTCGAATAACTCCTATTAAAACGCTTCGAATCCTCGAGCGACCACGCGACGATCAGCCAAACTCGACAAACACCTTCATCCTCGGGCAAATTAACCGAAAACACGCGCGTTCGTCCTATCCCTTCATCCTCGAACACCGAAGGCCCAAAGACTAGGGGACTTTAGTTTCATTCTTCACGGCTAACGTCCCATAGTCCACCGACGCCTGAAACTTCGAAATTACCACTCGACCATTTCCAGTAAACTTCGCGATAGACGAAAGGACAATCGGCCCGAATCCTCCGAACCTATCCTTCTATCGATGGACCAGACCTGGCACATCCGCTAACCACACGCACCTTTGAACATCGAGCCCGCGAGTCTTGGCACTCGGGTTTGTTTCTTTATCACCGGCATCCCCGAGACTCGGCGTCCCTCAGCTTCCTCCCGGTTACCCGACCTCGATCCCTCGTGAACCGTCTTAACCGAAAATAAGCCTTCCGAATTTGTTTAAACTTCCATCCGCATGGAAACCTACCGAAGGCGAGACACACCCTCTAACAATCGCACCGCCAATGGAGAGAGAGACATCCACCGATCACGAGCACATCGGAAACTATAAAACACTCGACGTCACCCGAAACCGGTTAGTCACAAACCAGTGAAAATAAAACGAAACTTCAATCGCTTCTGCGTTTTACAGTTTCGATTGCCAAAGCCTCGAGACGAATTTCATCCTTTTTCTTCGAACCTTCGGTCCTTTAATAAAAACACCAACCATCTTCGATCCGTTCTTAACCCTGGTCCGATCTCTCGATCGTTATCCGCTTATCGCGAAAGTTTTATCGCGGGAACGCAAATTAGAAGAGCCACGTGATAAAGCAGTCAGGGGTGTGTATCGTCACTAGGTCGATCTTAATTGACGACGATTAATGGCGAACGGTTCCTCGAGTAGACTCGTGTCTTGTCTTCGAATAGTTAGTGGACTGTATCCCAGCGTCTCGACGCTTTTATCCATCGTCGTTTCGACGTTTCGATCTTTCCACGTTTTTATTTTCACCAGTCAAACAAACGACGGTTACCCAGTCACGCTAAACCCCGAAAACATTTGTGAATCCTTGTAAACAAACTCTGGTTGATTTCGAAACGGTTTGCGTTCGTAAGAGGATGCAGACCTCACGGGTCTCGTAGAGTTCCTCGACAAGCTATTGTTCCGTCGCGGTCTTCGTCTGCAATTTGCACCCTAGAATCGCTATGATAGGTTTGTCAGGTGAAGTCGTGGAACGATGGTTGCAGCCTCGGAGGATGGCCGGAGGTTGTCGCGGACGATAACGATGGGTTAGGTTCCTCGATTAATCCCTGACTGTTCGCGAGATCGTGGAATTTATCGCGACACTTACCGTGCCTTGTCCGGACGCGCTTTCGCGGGAATTATTGGCCGAAGTGGACACGTTTCAAATATACACACGGCCTGCTGGGAGCCGTAAATCCTCCGGCTGCCGGATGCTGTATCGCGCATTGACGCGGGAAATAATGGATACGCGTATAGTCTGGCCGGTCCGGCCCGAAAAATTAGGCTCTCTCTTTTGTGCATGTTAAACCGCGCGGAATTTATGTTTCATTTTCGGGTAATGGGAAGTAGACAGCCGGGTAATAACCTATGGCTGTTTTACCCGCGATTTATAAATGTTTCGCAAATTCCGCCCACCCCATAGAGAAATTAAATAATTGTTCCGTTTAAAGCGGCGAGAGCGTCGAGTGTAAATATCGAGACTAATAACGCGAATTTACCAATTTTTTCTTTTCTACCCTCTGCAGTTTTTAATCTATTTGCATCTTCGCTCTAAAGAGAGTCTTTCGAGCGTTTGATTAAAATAAATACGGCTTAAGCGTGAAGCTGACTGTGAAAAATACAATTAGGTTCTCTGTTGAGAAAAAGCGAAATGACTTTCCGAACGACTTAATATATTGTCAATGGTTTCTTGAGGAACGAATGAAAACATCTGACAAGGTGGTATACAGATCATATATTTATACCTACTAATGTAATATTATCAAATGAATTAAAAATAAAATTGAGTTATAGAAAATTAGTTGAATAAATAATATTAAATTGTCAGATGAGAAAAAACGAAATAACTTTCCGAAGGACCTAATATATTGTTAATGGTTTATTGGGGGATGAATGAAAACATCTGACAAGGGGGTATAAATCATAGATTTATACCTATTACTGTAATTTTATAAAATAAAATAAAATTGAATTATAAAAAATTAGTTGAATAAATAATTTAAATTTTCAGATAGCCAAGTGACAATGGTGTTCTTGATTTATTTTGTTTAATACGTTCCCTTCCCTTTCCGATCAGGCCATACGAAATATTTATGAAAATAGACAATATTCGCAACAATGTTTCGTTAATCTATTTGCATATTTGCTGAAAAGAAAAACTTCCAAGCCTTTAAGTGAAATTAAGCGTAACAAGCAAACTCTCGTTTATATTTAGTCCAAAAATGATACTTATTCTAAAATAAAATCATTTTATATGACGTTATAACGTGAATATTTATTTTCCTAGGTAGTTTCACGGTAAATAAATTTAAAATAGATAAGAAATATTTATTGGGTGCGGATTATTCCATTTAATGATGCAAATGGGTTAACCCTTTGCATTCTAGAGTCGCCATTTAATCAAATTTGAAAGATCAACGTTGATTAATACGCGAAGTTTATAATTATCCAACGAATAGCGAAGTAAAGTAATTCTACGTCTTAATTTTTATACGATTTCTTATTTATCGTTTAAAAAATATCGTCGACCTTGTGGCAGAAAGATTTGATTATTTTTAAAGACTTTAAAAGACCACCTTATCATTTTTCTCCCACGAAAAAATCATAGAGTGCAAAGAATTAAAACAAAGTAACAAAATTTCGATCTTCGAAACGCTTGAATTGGTTTAAACATTTTATTTCCAAAAATCACAGTTACGTAGAATTACAAAGATAAAAAATTCGAGATTAGTAGCAGAATTTCATTGAAAAGGAACACCTGTGTAAGAATTTTCCCAAAATATGCGAAAATCTCCCAAGAAACTCCTCTGGAAGAAAACCTCATTTCCAGAAGAAAAGAAAATCGTAACCATAAGGGAATACGTCCATAAAAGAAAACGAAGATAAAAATCCATAAAAAGAAAAAAGCAGAATTCCGAACGCACTTCCAATCCAAAGGTAAAAAGAATCTTCCTAAAAATAGTGGAAAATTCAATCCAAAAGCGTCCTGCAATCAGGCAGGTTTGCGAAGGAAATAGCAATTTCAAGAAAAAAAAGAAAATAGAACAATCGAGAAACATTTGCGAACCGAACTATCAAATATCNCAAATTAGAAGGGCCACGTGATAAAGCAGTCAGGTGTGTGTATCGTCACTAGGTCGATCATAATTGACGCCGATTAATGGCGAACGGTTCCTCGAGTAGACTCGTGTCTTGTCTTCGAATAGTTAGTGGACTGTATCCCAGCGTCTCGACGCTTTTATCCATCGTTGTTTCTACGTTTCGATCTTTCCACGTTTTTATTTTCACCAGTCGAACAAACGACGGTTACCCAGTCACGCTAAACCCCGAAAACATTTGTGAATCCTTGTAAACAAACTCTGGTTGATTTCGAAACGGTTTGCGTTCGTAAGAGGATGCAGACCTCACGGGTCTCGTAGAGTTCCTCGACAAGCTATTGTTCCGTCGCGGTCTTCGTCTGCAATTTGCACCCTAGAATCGCTATGATAGGTTTGTCAGGTGAAGTCGTGGAACGATGGTTGCAGCCTCGGAGGATGGCCGGAGGTTGTCGCGGACGATAACGATGGGTTAGGTTCCTCGATTAATCCCTGACTGTTCGCGAGATCGTGGAATTTATCGCGACACTTACCGTGCCTTGTCCGGACGCGCTTTCGCGGGAATTATTGGCCGAAGTGGACACGTTTCAAATATACACACGGCCTGCTGGGAGCCGTAAATCCTCCGGCTGCCGGATGCTGTATCGCGCATTGACGCGGGAAATAATGGATACGCGTATAGTCTGGCCGGTCCGGCCCGAAAAATTAGGCTCTCTCTTTTGTGCATGTTAAACCGCGCGGAATTTATGTTTCATTTTCGGGTAATGGGAAGTAGACAGCCGGGTAATAACCTATGGCTGTTTTACCCGCGATTTATAAATGTTTCGCAAATTCCGCCCACCCCATAGAGAAATTAAATAATTGTTCCGTTTAAAGCGGCGAGAGCGTCGAGTGTAAATATCGAGACTAATAACGCGAATTTACCAATTTTTTCTTTTCTACCCTCTGCAGTTTTTAATCTATTTGCATCTTCGCTCTAAAGAGAGTCTTTCGAGCGTTTGATTAAAATAAATACGGCTTAAGCGTGAAGCTGACTGTGAAAAATACAATTAGGTTCTCTGTTGAGAAAAAGCGAAATGACTTTCCGAACGACTTAATATATTGTCAATGGTTTCTTGAGGAACGAATGAAAACATCTGACAAGGTGGTATACAGATCATATATTTATACCTACTAATGTAATATTATCAAATGAATTAAAAATAAAATTGAGTTATAGAAAATTAGTTGAATAAATAATATTAAATTGTCAGATGAGAAAAAACGAAATAACTTTCCGAAGGACCTAATATATTGTTAATGGTTTATTGGGGGATGAATGAAAACATCTGACAAGGGGGTATAAATCATAGATTTATACCTATTACTGTAATTTTATAAAATAAAATAAAATTGAATTATAAAAAATTAGTTGAATAAATAATTTAAATTTTCAGATAGCCAAGTGACAATGGTGTTCTTGATTTATTTTGTTTAATACGTTCCCTTCCCTTTCCGATCAGGCCATACGAAATATTTATGAAAATAGACAATATTCGCAACAATGTTTCGTTAATCTATTTGCATATTTGCTGAAAAGAAAAACTTCCAAGCCTTTAAGTGAAATTAAGCGTAACAAGCAAACTCTCGTTTATATTTAGTCCAAAAATGATACTTATTCTAAAATAAAATCATTTTATATGACGTTATAACGTGAATATTTATTTTCCTAGGTAGTTTCACGGTAAATAAATTTAAAATAGATAAGAAATATTTATTGGGTGCGGATTATTCCTTTTAATGATGCAAATGGGTTAACCCTTTGCATTCTAGAGTCGCCATTTAATCAAATTTGAAAGATCAACGTTGATTAATACGCGAAGTTTATAATTATCCAACGAATAGCGAAGTAAAGTAATTCTACGTCTTAATTTTTATACGATTTCTTATTTATCGTTTAAAAAATATCGTCGACCTTGTGGCAGAAAGATTTGATTATTTTTAAAGACTTTAAAAGACCACCTTATCATTTTTCTCCCACGAAAAAATCATAGAGTGCAAAGAATTAAAACAAAGTAACAAAATTTCGATCTTCGAAACGCTTGAATTGGTTTAAACATTTTATTTCCAAAAATCACAGTTACGTAGAATTACAAAGATAAAAAATTCGAGATTAGTAGCAGAATTTCATTGAAAAGGAACACCTGTGTAAGAATTTTCCCAAAATATGCGAAAATCTCCCAAGAAACTCCTCTGGAAGAAAACCTCATTTCCCGGAGAAAAGAAAATCGTAACCATAAGGGAATACGTCCATAAAAGAAAACGAAGATAAAAATCCATAAAAAGAAAAAAGCAGAATTCCGAACGCACTTCCAATCCAAAGGTAAAAAGAATCTTCCTAAAAATAGTGGAAAATTCAATCCAAAAGCGTCCTGCAATCAGGCAGGTTTGCGAAGGAAATAGCAATTTCAAGAAAAAAAAGAAAATAGAACAATCGAGAAACATTTGCGAACCGAACTATCAAATATCCGGTTAAAAAAGAGAATTCTGCGAATTTGGCGAATAAAGGGAAAGCGGGTCAGATAGCTGGACGGTGGGTGGCGTCGCGACGCGGACCCGCGAGACGACGTGGACGTCGAGGACGATTTCCGTGGCGCCTGGCGGTATCGACGTGGCCGAAATTTCGCCTCGGCGACAAACTCCGAGACGGCAAGGCGCGTTAACTTGATGAACCATTGTCCGGTTCATCGGCGTCCATCGTTCCTCTTATTTTTCCATCCGCGGTGATTCATCGTTATTTTAAATAGCCCGGTCGATGGCGAATAATAGCGGAATAACGAACGCGACGAGCGAGTGGTCTGGACGAGCTTCGCTCGCGAATGGCGCGACGCCGGAACCAGCTGACCTTCGCTGGCGATCATCGATGATGACTCAAGAGGCAGCGGGAATTTTTATCCGAAGCGGAAACGCGAGACCGGCTGACGTTCGTTCCGTCGATAAATCAGAAGGAGAGGTTTCCATGTGGACCACGGAAACGCCCACGCCTTCGGGGCTAGTTTGTCTTATCCGGGGTGTCTACGAGAGAGGAGAATCGGTTACGATTCGGTGAGTAGGTTGTGTAGCTATTTTTACGTTTCTTCGAGAAAATACACGTGCAATTATGGAAAGAAAGAGGAATTTGGCGACGAAGTGAGATTTGGTTAGAGGAGGCTAACAGATTGAATTGGAGAGACTCGAAATATATTCTAATTGAAATTTCTATGGGTATCGGATATTGAATGTTATATATATACATCTTACTTTTCTTTTTTTCTTGTGATAGATTATGATAAGACTTTGGCGACCATCTAAGCTTTCAGGTTAACAGATTAAATTGAAGAGGCTTGAAATATATTCTAATTGAAATATGTTCTATGGGTAGCGGATATCTAATGTTATATATACATCTTACTTCCTTTTTTTTTCTTGTGATAGATTAGGATAAGACTTTGACGATGATTATCGATGATTCAAAGAGTAGAGAGATTGTGTAACTATTTTTACGTTTCTTCGAGAAGATACACGTGGAATTATCGTTGAAACGGAAAAGGAATTTGGCGACGATGTAACATTTGGTTAGAGGAGACAAACAGATTGAATTGGAGAGGCTCGAAATATACTGCAATTGAAATTTCGATGGGTATTCGATATCGAATGTTATAGATACATCTTACTTCTTTTTCTTTTTTTTTTTGTGATAGATTAGGATAGGACTTTGGTGATGATTGTCGATGATTCAAAGAGTAGAGAGGTTGTGTAGGTATTTTTACGTTTCTTCGAGAAGATACACGTGGAATTATCGTTGAAACGGAAAAGGAATTTGGCGACGATGCGAGCTTTTGGGTGGAGGAGGCAAACAGATTGAATTGGAGAGGCTCGAAATATATTGTAATTGAAATTTCTATTGGTATCGGATATAGAACGTTATATATACATCTTACTTCATTTTCTTTCTTTTTTTTTTTGTTTTTGTAATAAATTAGAATACGATTTTGACGACGATTGTCGAAGCTTTCAATTGGAAGAGGTCGATAAATTGAATTGATTGAATTGAAGAGGCTCAAAATATATTCTAATTGAAATATGTTCTGTAGGTATCTCGGATATCGAATGTAATATGTACGTCTTACTCCTTTTATTTTTTGTGATAGATTAGGATAAGACTTTGGCGATGATTATTGATGATTCAAAGAGTAGAGAGGTTGTGTAGGTATTTTTACGTATCTTCGAGATGATACACGTGTAATTATGGAAAGAAAGAGGAATTTGGTGAACATCTAAGCTTTCAGGTTAACAGATTAAATTGAAGAGGCTCGAAATATATCCTAATTGAAATATGTTCTATGGGTAGCGGATATCTAATGTTATATATACATCTTACTTCTTTTTTTTTCTTGTGATAGATTAAGGCTGGAATTTGTCCATGATCTAAGCTTTCGGCTACAGGACAGCAAATTGAATTGCCGAGGCTTTAAATATATTCTAATTCATATACATTCTATGAGTATCGGATATCGAATGTAATAATATATACCTTACTTCATTTTTTTGTCACAGCTTATTATATGTATCGGATATACCTTACTTCATTTTTTTGTGGTAAATTGTTACTTGGTATTTTTCAACTACGCTTTGTAATTTGTAGAATATATTACACCTAAAGATATTGTTTCAAGGTGTTATAATTGAAATAGATTCTGAAGGTATCAAATATATCTTACCTCATTTCTTTTTGATAAATTATTACGAAGTATTTTACAACTGCGCTTTGTAACTTGTAGAATATATTACACCTAAAGATAGTGTTTCAGGATGTTGTAAATATATTATAAGATAACTTGGGGAGCTCTACTCAGAATTAATCGAACCATTAGTAAAAATATTCGTACGACTACTCAATATAACGTAATTAGAACGTAATTAGAACGAAGAAAACTCAAATTCTAGGTTCAACTGTAAATCGGATCTCTCCCGAATGATCCGTTAATATTTGACAAACTTCCAAACCTACCCTAAAAGCTCAATTCAGTTTCACCTATTTTTTGGATCCCTTAAATAGCGATTTTTATATTTAACCCTTCTCACTCGAGAGATGGTTGTACAAACCACCACGTGGTTGTGCAAACGAGCATTCATATTAACAATTTTTATACAAAATATCGTGCAAAGCAAAATTACAAATATTAACGTTTAGGAAATTAACTTCATAAAGCTATAAAGATCGATTAAATGTTAAAATATAAAAGTTTTATACAGAAATGTCTACGTGTAATAAAGTTGGAGTTAGTTTTTGGTTTGCAGCGTGAAAAAGGCATCGAGTGCAAAGGTTTAAAATTCGAAATTCATCGCGTAAGTCCTATTAATTGCCGAAACGAATCCGCAGAGGATGGAAAAATCCGCGGAACGTAAGAAACAAAAGCGCAAGCGGATAATCGTATGCAAACAAGCGACAAGTGCAAAAAGAGGATTGATTCGGTGAAACGATAAGCGCGCCCGATTTCCCGGTTAAACCGCGCCATAGAATCTGGGATGAAATTCAGGCCATTTCCTCCTAATTCGTTCCCCGAACAACGAGAGACTCGCAAAACGTTTCATAATCTGGCTGCCCGAAAAGCGCCGCGACGCTTTATCCCGCGCGTTGTCGCGAATGAATAAAAAAAATTAAAAAGCCGAGAAGAGGCTAAAGACGAGACCGGGGAAAAAAGGGAATTAAAAGAAATTAAAACGATCGCCAGGAAAATTACCAGCAACGTCTGACGGTGTTTTTGGAAAACGAAAATCGTAAAATACATCCCGAGACACGCTAGCGTTTATATTTTTTTCAAAATCTACCCTCTTTCGATGATTAATCGTTTTCTTCCTCGCAGAGGAAATCCAAAAAATTCAGAAATCTCTGAAATATTCAGAAATCACGTGGAATCTTTCATTACACGTATGACGTACTTGTTATGTGTGTTCGTTGCTTATAATCGTTGTTTATTCACTCGCAACGGTCGAAAGACTTGGCTACTTTATATTATAACAATTATTAACAATGGAAAGTATAGGTGACCCAGTGAAAACAAACACGAATCTTCGTTGACTATTTAAGATTCGACAAGGTGTAAGCTGAATCTTTATTTGGATGACTTCAGGATCTATTTTGCTTCGAGGAAATGCGACAAGTCGAAGGGTTCCTAGAAACTAGGGCTCATGTCACCAAAGGGTACAAGGACCCTGCTGACAAGCTCAAACTTTCAAAATTCTTCTACTAGTAAATAAAATTGAGATAAACGCTTGGTAACACTAATTAAAATAGTATGCATTTGTAAAAGGACGCATAAACATCGTTAGAATTTCTTATCTCCCAAAAATAAGGGTTCGGATGAAATATTACTAGAATTGCGGACATTCTATGTCTATCGCTTTATTCTATTGCACAATTTTCAATGAATCGTCGTGTTTCAAATCTAACACCTCATCTATTCCAGATTAACTTTGTTAATCTTACCTACTTGTAAAGGAAATCGGAATAAACGCTTTGTAACCCTAACTAAAATAGTTTTCGTTCTTAAAGGAACGCATAAACATCGTCAGAATTTCTTACGTCCCAAAAATAAGGGTTCGGACGAAACACTACTCATTCTATTGAACAGTTTTGATAAATCGTCGAATTTCAAATCTAACGCTATAATGGATAACCGAACTATTCGAAATCCGAAAGAATTCGCGTGTTTGAAGGTTTCGTGCGAGGACCACACGAGGACCATGAAGAAAACAATCAAAAACTCTATTTTTTCCACCACCGAATCCTCTACCAACCAATCGCAACACTCTCGAACCTAACGCCACAGCTATTCCAAATTAACTTTGTTAATCTTACCTACTTGTAAAGGAAATCGAGATAAACGCTTCGTAACCCTAACTAAAATAGTTTCCGTTCTTAAAGGGACGCAAAAGCATCGTCAGAATTTCTTACCACCCAAAAATAAGGGTTTGGACAAAACACTATTCGGATCGCGGACATTCTATGTCTATCGCTTTATTCTATTACAAACTTTTCAATAAATCGTTGTGTTTCAAATCCAACACCTCATCTATTCCACATTAACTTTGTTAATCTTCCCTACTTATAAAGGAAATCGAGATAAACGCTTCGTAACCCTAACTAAAATAGATTTCGTTCTTAAAGGGACGCAAAAGCATCGTCAGAATTTCTTATCTTCCAAAAATAAGAGTTCGGACGAAGCAACGTATTGACGAGTCCGCGGGTGTCTTCTCGCTTTCCGCTCCTGATAGAAGAGAGAGAAGAGAGGCTTTGACCGAGACAGAGACCAAAAATGAGAAGAGACGAGAGGAGAGGAAAGAAGAAAAGTCGAGGAGAATGTTCGGTAGTGCAGCCACGTAGTCGCCGTTTGTCGATCGTACCGCAATAATTCCTTATTGCTCCTCCAACCCCTAACCTGACCCTAACCCTAACTCCTTCCTCTCTTCCTCCCTCTCTTTCAGGAATATTCCGTCCAGGTCCGGCTCGTCCTGGCCCCCTTCTGTCTCACAGACGCCGAGCACCAGCTCTCTCCTTTCATCATCTTCCACTTCCGGTCTACCAGAGTTTTCGCAGATTAACACGGGGCAACTATTAAATCTATCGCGACAGGGGATCGAGCAGAGACGATAACGCGATTCGTATCGACTCGTATAACGAGCTCGTAATTGCGACCAACTCGCTCCCGAATCAACTACCCTTCCCGTTTGATTTCAAACCACTCCGTTAATTTCCACGCGTTTCCACCTGCGTGCTGAGCATTTTGTTTTTGTTTTTGCTTTCCTTGCAGCAGAAAAGGAATTTTGCAGGTTTTACACATTTTTACACCCTACAGGTTTTACACCCTTCCCGTTTGATTTGAAACCTCTACGTTAATTTCCACGCGTTTCCACCTGCGTGCTGAGCATTTTGTTTTTGTTTTTGCTTTTCTTGCAGCAGAAAAGGAATTTTGCAGGTTTTACACATTTTTACACCCCACAGGTTTTACACCCTTCCCGTTTCATTTGAAACCTCTCCGTTAATTTCCACGCGTTTCCACCTGCGTGCTGAGCATTTTGTTTTTGTTTTTTTTTTTCTTGCAGCAGAAAAGGAATTTTGCAGGTTTTACACATTTTTACACCTCATTTTTACACCCTTCCCGTTTGATTTGAAACCTCTGCGTTAATTTCCACGCGTTTCCACCTGTGCGAAGAGGATTCTAATTTTTCGGTAGATGAGGAGAGAGTTTGGCAGGTTACTGCGATGACTGTGTAGTTTCTTATAGGTAATTTGAACGATAAAGTATCGAAAAATCGCATTGTTGATGGGGTATGTTTAATATCGAGAGTTACAAAGTAATATCAGAGTATCGAGTAGTCGAGAAGACTGATTTTGAATATTTTGAATCTCTGGGCATCGCGATTATGGAGACGGAAACGTGAATATATGGTAAATTCATGAAGACTTGAATTGGATCAGCAGCCACTCTTCCCGTTTGATTTCAAACTTCTGCGTTAATTTCCACGCGTTTCCACCTGTTCTGATTTTTCTGCAGAAGCGGAGAGAGTTTGGCAGGTCACTGTGATGACTGTGTAGTGTCTTCGAGGTGATTTTAACGGTAAAGTGTCAAACGATCGAATTATAGCCTAGGTATTTCAATATCGAGAGTTGAAAAGTAATATCAGAGTATCGAATAGTCGAAAGAACTGGTTTTGAATATTTTGATTCTTTAGGTATTGCGATTATGGAGACGGAAACGTGTTTTATGTTATGTATATAGTGTATGTATAATAAATTCACGCAAGACTTGAATTGGACCAACAGCCACCATTCCTATTTGCTTCGAAACCTCTGTGTTAATTTCCACACACTTCTACATGTGTGCTGAGCATTTTGTTTTTGTTTTTTTTTCTTTTGAAGGAGAAAAAAGAATTTTGAAGGTTTTACACATGCCTGTGCAGTGTCTTCGAGGTGATTTGGATGGTAAAGTATCGAAGGATCGAATTGCAGACTGGGTATGTTTAATATCGCGAGTATCAGTTGAGAGGACTGGTTTTGAATATTTTCATCCTCTATGCATCGCGATTAACAACAGAACAGAACAGAAATAGAAACGTGTTTTTTGTCACGTGTATAGTGAGTGTATAGTAAATTCACGCAAGACTTGAATTTTGCGACGTTTCTGCGGCAAAGTGTTGCCAATGGAAAACAAAACACAGCTGAGAGTTCAGGGTTATTAAAAATGGAGCGCCACCGAAACAATTTCGAAGAATTTTTAATTAAAGATTAAAGATTAATAAATTTTCCCTTATTTTTCAACGCACCAGTTATTTAATTTTTAAATCGACGACTGAGAACTCGAAATATATTATCATTGTAATTTCATACACCGATCCTACATATTTCACCGTTTTAGAATTGACAAAGCAAGTTACAAATCCAATCTAACGCAAGCAGGCACCGAAAATATAGTTTTCAGTGAAATTTAATAAATTTTCTCTTATTTTTTAACGCAGCCGTTATTTAATTATCAAATTGGGGACTGAGAACTCCAAATATATTATCGTTGTAATTTCATATACCGATTCTAAAAATTTCACCATTTTAGAATTGACAAAGCAAGTTACAAATAGAAACTAACATGATCAAGTACTAAAAATATAGTTTTCAGTAAAATTTAATAAATTTTCTTCTATTTTTGAACGTACCCGTTATTTAATTTTTCAATCGCGGATTGAGAAATCCAGATATATTATCATTGTAATTTCATATACCGATTCTAAAAATATTATCGTTTTTGAGTTGACCAAGGAAGTTGTGAATGTAATCTAACGCGATCAGGTACCGAAAACATAATTTTCAGTGAAATTTAATAAATTTTCTCTTATTTTTTAACGCAGCCGTTATTTAATTATCAAATTAAGCACCGAACTCGAGATATATTATCGTTGTAATTTCATATACCGAGTTAGGGAAACGATTGGAGAGTGATACGAAAAGAATGCAGGTGGCTCGAGAAGTGGAACGATATTGATTACTAATTAACCAATCCCAGAGCTCCGACAAAGTTGACAACGTTATGCCAATATATTACCCTGTCATTCGCCCTACATATTCTTTCTGATCGCGCGACGAAACGTCGGACCTTCCATTTAATAAATTAAAACTGACCGTTACATGCACGCGCAAAGAACACGCGAGCTTTGTCGAAACAATTCTTTCGTGCAGCCAGCCAAATAATTAAACTCTGTCAACCTAACTAGATTACCCTGGCTGTCGAACCAGATCGATACCTTAAAGCACCACTCCAACCTGACGGAATCGAAATTTCAAATTGCCGTGTTATTTATCATTCTTACAGATGGAAAAAATCGCATCTTTTATTTTACGTTTATAAGAATAAAGGAATTAAAATTAAGGAATAAAGAAATTTTCAATGCATAGAAGTAATAGATTTTCAAATATTCCGAGGAATCGAAATTTCAAATTGAAATAAAGAAATTTTCGATGCATAGAAGCAAAAGATTTTCAAAGATTCCGAGGAATCGTAATTTCAAATTGAAATAAAGAAATTTTCGATGCATATAAGTAATAGATTTTCAAAAATTCCAAGGAATCGAAATTTTAAATTGAAATAAAGAAATTTTCGATGCATAGAACTAATAGATTTTCAAATTTCCGAGGAATCGAAATTTCAAATTGCCGTGTAATTTACGATTTTAATAAATGAAAATTCCTATCTTTTATTTCACGTTGAAATAAAGAAATTTTCGATGCATAGAAGTAATAAATTTACAAAAGTTCCGTGGAAACGAAATTTCAAATTGCTGTGTTATTTACGATTTTTATAAATGAAAATTCCAATCTTTTATTTTACACTGAAAGAAAGAAATTTTCGATGCATAGAACTAATAAATTTTCAAAAATTCCGAAGTTACATTGATAAGGGTATTACCTAAAATTACTAAAATTACTAAAATTACTAAAACTTGGCAGTTGTTTAGCAATGTGAATATCAACTCTTTAAAGATCGAATTATGTTACACGCATTGATCAAAAATTGAAATACTTTTCTTATCCAAATTTCCAGGAAAATTTCTATTCTAAAAACACGCGAATATCGACACAAATCAACGAATAAAAGGAAAAAAATCCCAAG
>NIJG01000126.1:186970-199011 GCA_002201625.1 Euglossa dilemma | reverse complement strand
CCACATTCCATCGTCAATTTAATTCATAATTCTCGGTATTCATTTATACGTCATATCTTACTGACCTACGCAATTTTATCGGATAATTCGATCTTTGTTTTCCATTCAATGCTGTTTAGAATTCTTTCCCAGAATCTGCTTACTCTTCTATCGAAAAACATTTCACAACACGTTAAAATATATATTTTTTTTATCGAAACTCGATACGCAAAACTTGGTTGAATTTGCACGCGAAAATTCTCGTCGGAATAAAATACAAATGTTCAGACATTATGCCACATCCTGTTCATAAAGAATTCAAAATTCCCCCAGCAGATTCCTCGTGAGAATATTTTAAACATGGTGCAATTGACGCTGCGCTAGCAATAGCCAATAATTTATGTGGCTCACCCTCCGTCTGACTCATCGTCAACGTGATTCACCCCAGTCGATTTTCCAGCAATGGAAATTGCTCGGTAATTCTGCGCCAAGCATTCCGAATCGAGTGACAACGATAATTCAACATCTTCCTACGAACAATCGAAGTTATCACTCTCCAAACCTCTAAAAACGCAGATTTTCTTATTCTCGTCTGTTCGATGTTTTCGAGACCAAACTTTGATTGGTATTCGACGAAATTTGCGATTGGAACAGATTTGAAAATCGTATAGAAGCCAAGTCATAAGTGTTCCAAGTATTTCGAATCGAATGACAATAACAATTCAACTTCTTCCAACGAATAATCAAAATTACTGTTCTCTAAAAATTCCTAAATACGCAAACTCTCCTATTCGCACTTATTCGACGTTTTGGAGACAAAATTCGAGAAAATTCGCGACTGGAACCAATTGGAAGTCAGGTTCTATGTGTTTCAAGTATTTTGAGTCGAACGTTAACGATAATCCAAGATATTCCAACGAATAATCGAAATTACTATACTTTAAAAATTCCTAAAAAGCACAGACTTTCATATTCGCGTCATTCGACGTTTTCGAGACAAAATTCGAGAAAATTCGCGATTGGAACCAATTGGAAGTCAGATCCTACGTGTTCCAAGTATTCCTAATCGAACGACAACGATAATCCAGGATATTTCAACGAATAATCAAAATTACTGTTCTCCAAAAACACTTAAAAACATAAACTCTCCTATTCGTATTTATTTAACGTTTTCAAGACAAAATTCAACAAAATTCGCGATTGGAACGGATTTGAATCGAATAGAAGCCAAGTCCGAGGTGTTCCAAGTATTATGAATCGAACGACAAAGATAATTCAACATGTTATAACGAATAATCAAAATTATCACTCTCCAAATCTTTAAAAACACAAACTATCCGCGCTTATTCGTCTCAGACACCAAACTCTGATCAGAATTCGACAAAATTCGCGACTGAAACCGATTCNGTTCTATGTGTTTCAAGTATTTTGAGTCGAACGTTAACGATAATCCAAGATATTCCAACGAATAATCGAAATTACTATACTTTAAAAATTCCTAAAAAGCACAGACTTTCATATTCGCGTCATTCGACGTTTTCGAGACAAAATTCGAGAAAATTCGCGATTGGAACCAATTGGAAGTCAGATCCTACGTGTTCCAAGTATTCCGAATCGAACGACAACGATAATCCAGGATATTTCAACGAATAATCAAAATTACTGTTCTCCAAAAACACTTAAAAACATAAACTCTCCTATTCGTATTTATTTCATGTTTTCAAGACAAAATTCAACAAAATTCGCGATTGGAACGGATTTGAATCGAATAGAAGCCAAGTCCGAGGTGTTCCAAGTATTATGAATCGAACGACAAAGATAATTCAACATGTTATAACGAATAATCAAAATTATCACTCTCCAAATCTTTAAAAACACAAACTATCCGCGCTTATTCGTCTCAGACACCAAACTCTGATCAGAATTCGACAAAATTCGCGACTGGAACCGATTCGAACCGATCGGAATCGATTGGAACCGAATCGAAGGCAAGTTCTACGTGTTCCAAGCATTCCTAACTAAACGACAACGACAATCCAACATCTTCCAACGAACAATTGAAATTACAATTCTCTAAAAACCCCTAAAAACACCTAAAAATTTCCTATTCGCGCCTATTCTACTTCTCCTAGACAAAATTCGAGAAAATTCGAGATTAGAACCGATTGAAATGGTATCGAAGCCAAGTTCTACATGTTCCACACCCGTGGCCACGAATAAATCGCGAAACACCTGGATGAAGAAGGCTACGAAAGGAAGGGTGGGAAGCAGCGAACTTAAAGGTGGAAACCGCGCGATCTCTATCGTCGACGAAAGCTTTCCATGCGATCAGCGTGTACACGAACGAATCTTAAACTGTTTAATCTCGAAACGGCGATCTCCGATTCCTCGAGCACCGCCGAATTTAATTCCACCCCTGCGATCTGACCTATAAATCTCCAGCTGAGGTGGATGATTCCGAAAATGAAGATCCGGAGGGCGTTCACGGGATTAAAATAAGGAATAACAGGCAGATTTTCAACGAGATTTTCGCTTCGTTTCCCTTATTCTTTGAAAAAATACCTTAAATAAATAATGAAGAAATAAAATTGACGAAGTAAAGGAGAAAAGGTGATGAATGCGATAGAGAAAAGAATCTTTGACAAACGGTGAGCTTTTTTCCGAGGTGCGTGAATCATTGTTGCTATTGTTACACTGATTTCAGATTAATTTATAAAGGATTTAATGCACTTGTATCAAATCTACATTTAAAGGTAAAGTTAGCACTGCATTACAGTGAAAAAATACTGCAGGAATCCGATTCAAAATTATAACAGGACTTGAGCCATTTCGTGTTGTATTCCAACAAAAAGTCACTGCAAAACAAAAATTGAAAATTGTGGAAACCTAAATTGAAAATCATTGTAGGATCCAAAATTTTTTCAACCGAATTACAAGTTACCTAAATTAAAAATTATTCCAAGACCCGAAATATACAACGAATTGAAAATAATTGTAAGATAAAATGAAATTTCGAAAAAAGGTGTTGGAACAGAAAAAAATTGCAGAACTAAAATTGAAAATTGTGGTAACCTAAATTGAAAATCATTTGAAACTACCATACGACCAAAATAAAAATTTCTTAAACCGAATTGCAAGTTACCTAAATTAAGAATTATTCCAAGAATAATATATTGAAAACGAATTGAAAATAATTGTAAAATAAAATAAAAAATCCAAGAAAAGTGACGTAGAAACGCGTGAATATATAATGATAATTAAATGAACAGTGAATTACTAAGTAACGTTAAAAATTGTTTAAATTAGTATGAAATTAAAATATGATAATATTCGTATATTTCCTACAATATATCCTTCTGGCGAATATAATAAAAATCAGCGAACACGCAACGAACATTTTGGCAGGGATTTATGAAATGCTCGATACTCGTTCTGGGTCAAACCGGCTAAAATATTCACGAAGAGGATTAATCGTATATTATTTCCATATTAATTTCATTCCAAGTTATTTGTAATTCATAGGAAGGGCAATACGTTCATTCGCCGGAATGTTTATCTCGTCGATACGCTTTAGGAATTATTATCAGCTCGTTTAAAAAATCGTTACAGGCCTCTCTGTGCTATAACGACACGTTTTACAGCGCGAGGTACATTTCTGCGAGTACTTTTGTGATACAGAACACTGGGACAAAGGGTCCAAGAGAAATGAAACTTTCGTCACAAAGAAACAATAGATTCTTATTTCGGTGGCAAAAGAATACGAGAGTGAAACCTAAATCTTGAATTTTCTTTTAATTTCGCGGCGACTTTGAAACGCGAAACTCCATCCGTTCAGGTAACCGATAATAATTTTAGGTGAATTTTTTAAACACTTTTTCTGTGTCTATATTTATGCTAATCATGAAAGTTGTTTAAGTAGAAAAGAATGTAAAAGAAACGAATTTATCGCTTATTTTGCGTTGTATCCATTTACGTTAACATAATTGTAATGTTTTATAATATAGTACAGTATTCATGAATTTTAGATTAAAATTTTAATTTACATTTCAGTCAAATACAGTCTAACGTATTAAATCGACCCGATATAGGATAATTAAAATTATTTGCAACATAATGCGGTAATAATTAAAATTGTGAAACTGTTTTTAACCCATTGGAATGAATATTTACAGAAATATATCGGATTTGTAACACCTTCCTTAAAGAGTTTCTATTTGTCCTCGATTATTGCTTGTATTAGCATTTTTTAAATTTTTAACCAAAATTTTTACGTTCGATATTATCACTTTGATCATTCGTCTTTCCAATTTTTCTTCTAATAAATGTAATCAATTTATCGATACCTTTACTCGTTCAATTTTCCATAAATTTGATCATTCTCCGCTTCATCGTCGATTGATCATAAAGCCAATCATAGTAAGTCTACCAGTTCCTACCAAGAATTTTCAAAAATTTCTACGATTGCATCACCATATTACAAAATTAGAAAATTACACCAATTTTATAATCCTCGCTCATTCAATTTTCCCTATAATTTTTGTGCCTCGCTTTATCGTCGATCGATCAACTCGTCGTCGAACAATTCCTACCTAACATTATTAAAAATTTCTATAATTGCTTCGCCACATTACAAAATTCGAAAATTACACCGATCCAACGATCCCAACTGATTCAATTTTCCCTCGAAATTTTCCTTCCTCGCTTCAGCATCGATACAACCAATAATAGTAAGTCTACCATTCAACAACTCCCTCATAACATTCTCAAAAATTTCTTCATAGCTTTACCATATTACAAAATTCGAAAATTACACCGATCCCTGCATCGACACATCCGGAACATACTAATCCACCGGGAATACCATAGTAAGAACCGTAAACGTGGTGCGATAAATTCGAAACATCGCCAGTCGGAATTACCGGTTAGGATTAGCATCGCAGAAGAAAGAGATTCTGCCGTGGCTGAAACGGGCAAAACGGGGCTGCGTACTTTCGTAAACTAAATTTCCCATGATCCGATGAGCTACGAGTGCGTTTCCGCCTTGCGCTCGCGGGGATATTGAAATAAATAACGCGGCGAGCGTGCTAAATAACAGCTGAACGAGCAACGCGCTGAAAAGTTCCCGGTAAACACGGGCTGTCGTGAAACCGTTCAACCAGCATGCTGCAAGAAGTATTAATGGAGATGTGTACGCTGCGAGTGATTTCTTGCCAACACCAGAGAATCGTGAAATGTTAATGCGCTATCGGTAGAAATTCTTCCGATTTTATGACTCTTTCTCGGTGAGATATCGCCTCTTCGAGGAATCTCGGAGATTTTAATTAGCGTTTCCACTCGTAGTGGTCTGTGTCGCTTTTTTATGGGTTTGAATGAATTTGCGTAGGTTTGTGATTGATTTACGAGGATTTTTGTGTATTTGTGACGGAGTTGTGTGCATTTCAGATGGGTATGGGTAGATTTATGTGGATTTTTGTAGGTTTGTGTGGATTTTTGTGGGTTTGTGATTGGTTTGTGAGGGGTCTGTGTGGATTTGTGTAGATTTGTGTGGGTTTTCGTGGATTTTTTATTGATTTGGGTGCATTTGTGTTGGTTTGCGATCGGTTTGTGTGTATTTGTGTAGGTTTGTGATTGGTCTACGTGGATTTTTTGGATTTGTGTGGACCTATGTAGATTTTCGTCGATCTGTGTAGATTTGCGTGGGTTTGCAATGGGTTTGTGCGGATCTGTGTAGGTATGGGTAGATTTGTATGGGTTTGTCATAGGTTTATGTAGATTTGTGTGGATTTGTGATGGGTTTGCGTGGATTTTTGTGCTTTGCAAGGCGTTCCCTGTCGAGCTTCTTACCAATATTGTTATCTGCTTGTTTATGGGAATTATTTCAGGATAGTAATACGAATTTTGGTAATTTCAAATAAATTTCTCGTCACAATAGACTATACCATCTTTGGGATAATATAATATCGAAATTACAATTATTATAATCTTGTTACGAATTAGATTTATTGGAAAAGCGAAAATAACAAATATTTCTAAAATCTAAATCCATTTAACCTAAACTGTGTCCCAATAGGATTTCTTTCACATGTAAGAGTAACAATTATTTGCAGAATATTAATAAAAATCGCTGTAATCTCGCAGAAACTTTTACCTACGACGAATTCGAGATTACACTTATCTGAATCTTGTTACGGAAGTGACTCGTCGAAAATAACGGGGTATTAAAGACTCGTAGAACGTAGTTAACATAAATTTTCGCGATTTCGAAGAGATTTACGTGCCGTCTGTTATTCTATAAGGCACTAAAATTTCATGGAATATTAACACGAGCAAAGTAGGAACTTTTGTGATCTTATGGAAATTTGTTGCCGGAAAGTGTTGCCTCCGAGGAATTCGCGATTACGATTATTACAATCCTGCTGCGAATAAATTCACTTGAAAATACAAGGCACTAAAAGTTCCGCTTAACATATCGACATCGCTCCCTGTACTTATATGTAACCTGTTTATACTGTGGCAAATTTACGATTGCAATTATTACATGTAATAACTGCCATTCAGTCGGAAATATAGGATACTAAAGACTCGTAAAATTTTAATACGCAATTGATATAAATATTTGCGCTAACTCGCAACCTGTTCTCGAGATGATACTCCGTCTTTAGGTAATTCAGGATTTCAAGGATCGAGTCGTAAGTTGCAAGTTGTCGCAGGTGCGAAACGCGAAAAATTACAAAGCGAAATATTAACCCTTTCACTGCCATGTTGGTCATATTGGGTTTCTCCCGTGAAGCCACGGTGGTCATGGGTGACCGGAGCCTTTCAACTTTTTACAATTGTACAAAACTAAATGAAAATCGAGAGTTAGCGTGTTTGAATATGGCCGATGTATAGAAGATACATTGAAATAAAATGTGCCCTATCGAACGATTAAAATTTTTTATTAGAACAATAAAGAATAACAAAATGTTAGAATAAATCTTGCATCTAACGGTGCACTTTGTTAAAGCACTCCAAACATAAATGCGGCGCACCAATACAATCCGGACAATAAGTGGTCACCTTCTTGGTCTTATTTTTAGCAATTTTTCACCCAAATAGTTTGGAATTTTTTTTCTAACATTCCCTGCAAAATTTTCGTTCCAGGTACGCTCGTCCTTCTTTTTTTTTGCAATTCGTGCCGTAATCTTCGTCGAACCGTTACTAAGGCGCCACGGTGGTCACCCGTGACCACCAGTAAGAGAAACGCTCCATTTGATAAAAATATTGCCTTCTAACATCGATTCGTTATTATTTTGCCATTGTATGCTTTGAATAATAAAAATAATTCCGTGGCGTCATGGGTGAAACATATGATTTCGGAGTGGCAGTCAAAGTGTTAATAAACTCCTGTAATTTTATGTAAATCGAACGTTGCGGTAATCGTCTACCGCTTCTCTATGCGCATCCTGCATCGAATTAGCATAACACGTAATAAAACACCCTATTAAAGAGTGTAAAAGTATCTAGTAACAACTTCGAACTTCCTTTATCTTCTATCAATCGTGAAAAACTACGAGGAATTTTTTCCATGTTCCATATGAAGCAATCTTTACAAAATTAGTTAAATTTCGAGAGGAAGAAATTGAAATAGAAGAGAATAAAATAAATAATTAATAAATGTAAGAAGGAATGTGAAATCTGGTGAAAGAAATGTAGGAAATAAGATTTTCCTGTGAGATATATTGTGTAAGATAATTTCTTTATCGAATATTTAAAGGAATGTTTATAAAATTCTATCCAGAAAGCTGCAAATATCTCTTCGCGAATATTTTCATAAGTTTGAATCGTAAAAAACGCTTGAAAATCTGAGAAATAAAAAGAAGGAACCTCAGCAAGCGCTTCTGAAACCTTCCTCTGGAATACCTAAGTACACGAGACTCGAAAGAAAAATAATTTAAAAACTAGAAGATGAATATATAAAATAGAAAATAAAAGGGGAAAAGATAAAAGGAAAGAGAAAAGAAAAAGCAGGAGAAAAACACGATGGGGTTTCGTTATACGATGCATCGTAGAAACGATTTTTCCATCAAACCTGAAACAACTCCTTCAGAATTTCACCCTCAAAAAGCACCATAAACGAAAAATCGTATGAAAACTAAAAAACAAAAAAAGACAATATACAATCAAAGAAACGAACTAAAATATTTGAAAAAAAGGGAAGAACTTGTTGAAAAATCGAAATGGCGTTTCGCTACATCATAGAAACTGATTTTTCCATCAAAGGACCACCATAAGCCCTGAAAATCCTCCTCGCAATCACATACACGAACTTTAAACGAAAAATATTATCAAACCAAACCAAAGAAGGTATATATATACATATATAGAAAAAAATGGAAACAAAGGAAATAAAATGGTAGAAAAAGGGAAGGAAGAACCCGTTGAAAAAACAAAATGGCGTTTAGTTACCCATTGAATATCATCGAAACCGATTTTCCTATCAAAGGACCACCATAAGCCCTGAAAATCCTCCCTGCGAATACCTACACGAATTTTAATCGAAAAATACCACAAAACCAAACCGAAAAGTGTAAAGAAAATAAAGAAATAAAGAAAATAAAATAGTAGAAAAAGGAGAGGAAAATCCCGTGGAAAAGTATGGAATGGCGTTTCGTTATTTGCCCATCAAAGAGCCACCATAAGCCCTGAAAATCCTCGCGAACAATTACACGAACTTTAATCGAAAAATACTAGAAAATCAAACCAAAAAGGACACGTATATAAAGACAAAAAGGAAAGAAAAAAAATAAAATGGTATAAAAAGGGAAGGAAGAACCCCGTGGAAAAGTATGCAATGGCGTTTCGTTATTTCCCCATCAAAGAACCACCATAAGCCCTAAAAATCCCCGCGAATAATTACACGAACTTTAACCGAAAAATACTAGAAAATCAAACCAAAAAGGACACGTATATAAAGAAAAAAAGGGAAGAAAGAAAATAAAATGGTATAAAAAGGGAAGGAAGAACCCCGTGGAAAAACGCGATGGCATTTCGTTATTTCCCCATACAAAGAACCACCATAAGCTCTGAAAATCCTCGCGAATAATTACACAAACTTTAACCGAAAAATACTATCAAACCAAACCAAAAAAGTTACATATATACACATATAAAGAAAAAAAAAGGAAAGAAAGAAAATAAAATGGTATAAAAAGGGAAGGAAGAACCCCGTGGAAAAACGCGATGGCATTTCGTTGTATGATACATTATCGGCCCGGGGTAGCACACTTTTACGCGATGCGAAATTGCACGGTACACGCCGGACTTCGCCATAAGCTTCATTGCGTAATCCCGGGACATTTTATTGCGCGTGGGAACGATGTACGTCATGTACCGCATCGGTTTTAACAAGGATAGGCGCCGCGGCGACTGTTTGCGTCCGTGTGTCTTCCGGGGGGGCGATCAATAAAAACGCTGGCCGCGATTTATCGAAAGCGGGGAACGAGCCGAACCGAATTACCGAACGGTCCACCGGCGACGGATTAATTACACCTACTTTCACCCTGTCTCGCGGTAATTAGAGGTAAGTCGGGATTAATCGCCGCTTTCGAAAAGCCCGCCACTGGGTCGCCGGGACAATTAACTCTTTGCGGCAACCGGTCACGTGAAACATCGCCGGCCAGCTGTTACTCAACTTGTTTCAACAACGGCAAATCAATTCTTTTCCCATCCCCCCAACCGACCTTTTATATTAGGTTGGTACATATGAAATGTCGGATTTTTTTACACGCCAACGTTTGTCTTCCTGTTTTCGTTATACTTTTGGTTTTGGCATAACCACGTTTATAGTCGTACTGTNAATGGATAAGTGTGTACCGCAGGAACTAACTGAGCGAAATAAGCTGGATCGGTTGAATGTATGCTCATCGTTACTATCCCGATTTCATCGAGAGCCATTGAAATATGAAATAAAGTTTATTTTATGTGAATTTCAGATAGACGGTTACGATTCTCCTGTGGTTCACATAGATTTTTAGAGCGTATATGTATGTATATTTTTGTATGCAGATTTTTGTAAGGAAGCACGAGTGGGATGCATCATGGAATGTTTATGCGAGCGAATTTAGGTTGTTTCGAAAAATGAACATGTGTGTGTTGGTGTAATGTATGATTCAAGAGAGAACAAACAATGGAATAGAGTATCAAGTACATTGCAAATTCGAAAATTGCGAAAACCTGCTACTAGGAAAATTCCAATCTTTTTTCTGCGAATATGAAAAGTATAAACCTTATATATTTGGAATTTTCTGGTATAGAATTATTATTCGATAATTTCGAAGAAATATTCGAAGCTTATGAACAACGGAATAGACTATTAAATGCATTGCAAATTGTAAAATTGCGAAAACCTGCTATTAGGAAAATTCCAATTTTTTTCTGTGAATTGAAAAAGTATAGACCTTAATTTTTTGGTATAAATTAGTATTCGATAATTTCAAAGAAATATTCGAAACTTGTGAACAACGGAATAGAGTATCAAGTACATTGCAAATTCTAAAATTGTAGAAACCTGGTACTTTAAAAATTCCAATTCTTTTTCTGCGAATGTAAAAACTATAAACCTTAAATCTCTGGAATAAATTACTATTCGATAATTTCGAGGAAATATTCAAAGCAAAATTCACGAATTTTTGAAAATCAGAAAGTTTTGTGAACAATGGAATAGAGTATCAAGTACATTGCGAATTCTAAAATTGTGGAAACCTGCTACTAAAAAAATTCCAATTTCGTTTCTACAAATGTAAAAACAATAGATTTTTATTTTCTAGCATAAATTATTATATATTATTATTATTATGGTGTTTCTACGACTGCAAGAAGAGAACTCGCGACTCGAATGAAATTAATTAATAAATCTCGCGATGCAACAGAGACACTTCAATTACATATATATTTAGAATTTTTTGATAAATAATTATTCGACAATTTCAAAAAAATATTCGAAGCAACAATTACTCACTTTTGAAGATCACAGCCTCTTGTAAACATGTGTTTTCTCTATTTGATGATGCTTTTCTACGACTGCAAGATGACTTCCGTTTTCTGATGATGCAAACTCGCGACTCGATTAATTAATAAAGAAATCTCGCGAAGTGTCAGATGTCTCGCCCTCTGATCGACGGTGTTTCAAAATCAAAGAGAAATTTATTATAATTTTAAACGAGGTCGTAATCTGACTGAACGAAGCACCCGTGGCGATGGCCGGAATGGAACTGACTCTCGGCAAGCAAATACGCAATGTTCTAGAAGCGAAGGTCCTCTGACCGAAAA
Organism: Euglossa dilemma; assembly: GCA_002201625.1. NCBI lineage: Eukaryota > Metazoa > Arthropoda > Insecta > Hymenoptera > Apidae > Euglossa > Euglossa dilemma. The sequence goes on along the minus strand of NIJG01000126.1, from coordinate 187,722 downwards.
CAGGATGTGACAGGCTCGTGTCGCGTTTACAATCGGACGGACGAAATGTTCCAGGAAAAACAGACCCGCTGAGATTCCGGGGAAGAGAATTTTGAACGAACGTGAACGACCTTGGGCCCCCTCGGAAGACCAGAGGACCTGACACGATGTAAACGGTGTCTCGGGTCGATGACTTACTACTAGGATAGGCTCTTTGTTTATCTGAGAGATATATCAGAGACACTGGCAGGTAAAAAAAAAAATTGTAACCAATTAAACAGTCTTTTTTGTTATTAGAGGATGCTTCGAAGAACAGTGAGTACTCTGTGTTGCGTGAATAGACATGTAATAATAAATTATATTTCTATTAATTGTATATTGGGATTAAGAATAAGATTTCAGAGACACTGGCAGGTAAAAAAAAAATTGTAACCAATTAAACAGTCTTTTTTGTTATTAGAGAAATTCTTCGAAGAACAGTGAAGGTTCTGTGTTGCGTGGACAAATATGTAATAATAAATTATGTATCTATTAATTGTATATTGGAATTAATATTAAGATTTCAGAGACACTGGCAGGTAAAAAAAAAAATTGTAACCAATTAAACAGTCTTTTTTGTTATTAGAGAAATGCTTCGAAGAACAGTGAGTACTTTTTTTGCGTGGATAGATGTGTAATAATAAATTATATATCTATTAATTGTATATTGAGATTAATATTAAGATTTCAGAGACACTGGCAGGTAAAAAAAATTGTAAACCAATTAAACAGTC
>NIJG01000126.1:40019-52313 GCA_002201625.1 Euglossa dilemma | reverse complement strand
TATTAATATAATAATATTATATTATTACTAAAGTAACAAGTAAATATCACTAGTGATTGATATTATTACTAAAAAATAGTAATATCGATTTGATAACACTTTTTAATAATACTGCAACAACGGTAAATTTATTGTACCGAATAAGAATTTCGGTTCGGATAAAATGGAGGAATTTAAGAAAAAATTCGAATAATAACACGTTTAATAACTTTCGATGGTTAATTGCTCGCGCGATTATTTCGAGATACGATTTGGGCGAAGATAATGAATAACGTAACAAAATCTGAGGATATTAAAGGGATTAAAACCTGAAACGGCGCACAGAGGCTCGTAATACGGTCATTATTTTATTTAAATACGATAATGATACATCGAATAAATAGATGAATAAAGCCAATATTTACAGCTTCTATACGCAGTTTCCCTTTATTTACAAATAAGCGGAGAACGGATCGCTGGTGAAATCGAGTCTGATCGGATCACTCCGGTAATCCGTATTTCGCGTAAAACAGATTTTGTTTACCTGATATTTCTCCTATACAAAAACGAGATACAGTCGTGCCGGATGATCGTTCGAAAAATCGTAATTCCTGCTCTCCGACGTTAAAGCGATACCTCGTTGTATTATAGAATTGATGAAATTTTTTTATTCCCCATCTCTGAATATCAGTCGCGAGTAATTTGCTAATTTAAACTCCCTCCGTTTTCCATCTGTTTAATATTTATTTCCACGCTTTTATCACTGCTTTATATATGTTACGATATATATACTGACAGTTCGTTTCGCAAATTGACGTAATTTCAAAAATTCACACAACCGAGACTATTAAACTTTCGAAATTATTAAAAATCGTGATTTTCTTAATTATTGGAAAACTAGTGTAATTATTATAATGCAAACGTGTGTGTACGTTCTTGTATTTATCTCTCGATCGTGTTGCAAATTCAACTTTTGCAAATTAATACATATTTTCGGTAGAGAAAAATTGTAATTCGAAGACTTTCTGTCATGAAGACAAAGATATTTTTAAAACGGTGAATAAGAATTACTTTATTTCGATATTCCACGTATTGTCGGTTAATTTTAAATTTGATATATTAATTAATATCAAGGTTTAGAATTAAGGAGGGTTAATTTCGCAAATTGTGAAGAAAAATGTCACACTTGTTGGGAGAAATGTCGAATGGAACTTTTGGAACCAACGAACTATGACAAAATGAAACAAAAAGTGATTATAAAGAGACCTAACGAAACTAGATAAAAACAAGATTCTTGAAATCGCAAACGAAAAGAAAAAGAAGCTTCAAAAAATATAATAAAGGAAGACATTGAAAAATTTGCTGTACACATGTTAGAGGAAAAGTCGCAAAGAAGACATTGAATGAAGAATTTTGAACGAAAGTTTGGGAAAGAATGATTCAGACCATGATAGATGTAGACAAAATCCGAAATTTTATATATACCAACTTAATTATGTTACTCTGACTATATAAAAAAATTAAAAAATTGAAAAAAGTAGAAGCTTTAAAAAACAGAATATCGGAAGTCATTGAGAAATTTTCTATACACATATTAGAGGAAAAATTGCAAAGAAGACGTTGAACGGAGAATTTATTATGAAAATTTGGGAAACAATGATTCAGACCACGGTACGTTTAGTGTTACCGAAATTTCGAACAAGTTCGATCATCGACACTCTCAAAAAGAAACTGCTTCTAACAAAACAATAATTCAGACCACGATACCTTCAGTATTAACAAAATTTCGATTATCGACACTGTCAAAAAGAAACTGCTTCTACCAAAACGATAATTCATACCACGATACCTTCAGTGTTAACGAAATTCCGAACAGGCTCGATCATCAACACCGAAGAAAAGAACCACAGAGTCGTTGAACGTAGTATTTCTAACGAAAGTTTGGGAAACAATGGTTCAAAGTACGGTATAGGTCTAGTGTTAACGAAATTTCGAACAAGCTCGATCATCGACACTCAAAAAGAAGAACTGAGAGAACCCTATTCTACCAAAACGATAATTCATACCACGATACGTTCAGTATTAACAAAATTTCGATCATCGACACTGTCAAAAAGAAACTGCTTCTACGTAAACGATAATTCATACCACGATACCTTCGTGTCAACGAAATTTCGAACAAGCTCGATCATCGACACTCAAAAAGAAGAATCGAGAGAACCCTATTCTAACAAAACGACAATTTAGACCACGATACCTTCAGTGTTAACGAAATTTCGGTCATCGACACTGTCAAAAAGAAACAGCTTCTACCAAAACGATAATTCATACCACGATACCTTCAGTATTAACAAAATTTCGATCATCAACACTGTCAAAAAGAAACAGCTTCTACCAAAACGATAATTCAGACCACGATACCTTCAGTATTAACAAAATTTCGATCATCGACACTGTCAAAAAGAAACTGTTTCTACGTAAACGATAATTCATACCACGATACCTTCGTGTCAACGAAATTCCGAACAATCTCTATCATCGACACTCTCGAAAAGAAACTGATTCGAAGAGCCAACACGGTAACGGAATAAAACGTGGAACGAGCGATATCAGGGGCGTAACAGAGTGGGCAGGATTTATGAAACGGAGGAATCCGAGGCAGTCGGAGGTTTACTCAAGCTTAATCTGCTCTGCAACGCGGATACCTAGCGACGACGTTCCTCTCTCTCGATAGCCGAACACACACACACAGAGAAGAGACCGTGTGTCCCCGGTATCTATATTTCGGGTTCGAATGGAACCCGTTCGAGGTTCCAGGCATTCGTTTGCAGAGGGCCGTGATTGTGAGGAGCGACGAGCCGATCCTCGGCTTTATGGACCGAGCGTCCGCGAATTTCGCCGGCCGGCTCCCGGAGGGCTCGTTTAATTTTTAATTAAGCCCGTACCGAGCCCTGCTCGAAAATCTACCGGGTGTTTCGCACGGAAACCACCTCGTGGCCTTAAAGCGGCCGTTAAACTCCCAGCAATCCCCAGAGAGAGAGAGAGGAGAGGAGAAGAGGTTGCGGGAAGATGCTGCTGGATAACGCGAGCGAATGGAAGAGCCGAGAATTGGCAAGGAAACCAGGGTATTTTGCAGGTCTGGGATATTAGATTGCCGAACAAGTTTCCAGTGCTTGGTTTTTAGCTTGTTTCAGAGTTCATAGATTGATCGATGAGCGGGAAATTCAATTAGTGAAGGAAGGTATGATTTGTTGATGCGAGGTACTGAAGATTCGCGATTTTAACGATTTTACCGATTTTTATAGGGGTCAGAAAGATTGTTTTGCGAAAATTTGTTGCACGTTTGCAGGAATTTTTGTGAGGAGGTTCACGAAGCTATTCGCAGAGACTTTTAAGGCTCGGAAAGAATTTACCGATTTTTTATAGGGGGTCAGAAAGGTTGAGGTGCGTTGTTTAACGCGCAGGAAGGATATTATAAGAAATTTAATATTCTTCGCAAATTCCGGCAATTAAGAATGGTTTCTTGGTCTAAAAATAACTCTGTGCGATTTCTGTACGATTCACAGATGCGAGGAACTGAAACTACACGATTTTACCAGATGCAAGGATCAGAAAAGTAGAAGCATACAAATAGTCGTGGAATTTTAAGATAAGTTTCAAGCTTGTAATCAACTGTATATTGCTTTCATCCTGTTTCTAATGGTATCCCAACTAAAACATTAGATGTATCCCTGCAATTATGATTACATTCATAAATTTTTGTTAAATGTTGTCTTACACTATCAACTTATTCCTCAAATGATATAACTCTCGGTTGTATCTTGTCTAATATATAATCTGAAATAGCTATTCATACCTTGAAAGGGAGAAGTAACAATCAATTACTAACAAAACTTGCCTTGAAATAACCAAGTTTACTGGACCTATTTATCCGGACCATTTGTTCCACGATGAATCCGGTTAATCGAGATCCTCCTGCATCCAGCTGGAATGTCAAACCTACTATACTTAAAAATCGTTGAGACCCACGAAAGTAAGGATAAATCCTGCCAAAAGCAGTTAATATCTTCTCCTAAATTGAGAAAATAAAGAATTCGAAACGAGTGAGAAGATTTTGACCCCTTTGATAGTCTCGGTATTAATTTTCATTCGAAAGCTCGCAAACAATTCGCACCTGTCTCACGATGAAGCTGAGATCCGAAATCGAGATCCTCCTACATCCAACTGAGATGTCAAAGCCTACCTAGTATACCTAACAATCGTTATATCTCACAAAAGTAAGAATAAACCCTACCGAAAGAAATTAATACCTTCTATTAAAATATAAATATATAATAAATTACGAAAATACTGTTAATTCCCCTCCAAAAGCTTGCAAACGTTTATTCCCTTTCTCAACATTCTCTGACATCAAATATCCACACGCGTGCACGCGTGAGTGCATATATTTACGCGAGTAGGATGAGAAAGAAGGAAAGAAGGATTTTTGCCGTGTATCTGAACCGGTCGGTAGAAGAGGAAATATCGAAACGTCTGGAAGGAAAGGAGGACTGGGATCGGGGGATAAAAGTTTCTCCGTGAAACAGACCATGGTTTCGATAGGACTTTGACCGTGGGGTCCGATACCGGAGAAACGGGGCTTGCTCAAAGGATGGCGGAATCGGGGCTGGCCCTGCAAAGATATTCCGCGTTATCGGATCGTCCTCGGTACGCTTGTACGCTGACTTTCCCCGAGGCTCGGAAGAAAAAAGAAGAAAAAAAGAATTACCAACGATAGCGCGACAGATCGTGCTGGAAAGAGACTGTGAGAGGCTGCAGAGACGTTTAAAGCGTTTCGGGGAATCACGAGGAAGAGCTATTATCGAAAAAGGATTTTTCCATCGTATCTATCTCTCCTCTTGCTACTCTGCCGTTGCACTTTTGAATTTTCACCGAGCGCACTCGATTGAATTTTTATTTCACCACTTTTTCTACTACACAGCCTCCTTTTCCCGGGGTGAGAGGGTTTAACGAGTTTCGATTTATCGAATCTTTGCGAATTAGACGAAATTTTAAAGAGAATATTCGCGATGGGTTAGAAAATTCTGTTCTTGATTCGGAACGAGAATTAAGAGAATATTATAGCACGTAGATAATTGACCGACAAATTTATTTTATCGTGAGAACAATGGATAGTAAGATGGCGGACGTCGGGGTGAAAGGGTTTAACGAGTTTCGATTTATCGAGTTCTCGCGAATTAGATGATATTTTAACGCGAGTATTCGCGAATTAGACGAAATTTTAACGCGAGTATTCGCGAAATAGACGAAATTTTAACGCGAGTATTCGCGATGGGTTAGAAAATTCTATTTTTGATTGGGACTGAGATGTAAACGGGTTCCAGAGAATATTAGAACACGCGGATAATTGACTTAAAAATTTATTTTATTGTGGGAACAATTGATAGTAATATAACGAGCTTTGATTTATCGAAATTTTGCAAATTACACGAAATTTTAACGCGAGTATTCGCGAAATAGACGAAATTTGAACGCGAGTATTCGCGATGGGTTAGAAAATTCTATTTTTGATTGGGAGTGAGATGTAAACGGGTTCCAGAGAATATTAGAGCACGCGGATAATTGACTTAAAAACTTATTTTATTCTGGGAACAATTGATAGTAATATAACGAGTTTCCATTTATCGCATTTTTGCGAATTAGACGAATTTTAAAGAGAATATTCGCGATGGGTTAGAAAATTCTATTTTTGATTGGGAGTGAGATGTAAACGGGTTCCAGAGAATATTAGTACACGCGGATAATTGACTTAGAAACTTATTTTACTGTGGAAACAATGGACAGTAATATAACAAGTTTTGCTTTATCGAATTTTCGATTAGAAAATTTAGTTTCTGGTTGACTAATTTATTTTATCCTGGGAACAACGGATGGTAAGATAAAGTTGATTCATAACAATCTTGCATTTAATTACTCGGTATCGCTACTTGAATTCGTTGGACTCGATTTTCAATTTCTACTTGTTATTATACAGACATAAATAAAATTGATTTCGAATCAGAAAATAAAAGAGTGATCGCGCTGTTTGATACTCAAACAGTTCACGACTGCATCAAACATTAGTTTTATCAAACATCTCAAAACCGATTCGATATGTCACGAGGATGATAAATATTCTATCTGTTCTACTGATATTTTAACTTCTCGTAAAGTGAATTGTCTCCATTCTTAAAACAATTATACAGCATTGAAATTTAAGTCAGGTGAGTTGTTACTAACTGAGTTATATTGCAATTTTGTTACTAGCAACCTCTAACGCTTCCAAATATTTTATTTTATAAATTTACATTTGTTTACTCTATTGTTGTACAATAGTTTGTAATTTTCAAGTGTATATTTGTCAACAAAATTTCTTTTCTGTTGAAACAGCAGATCATCGTGAAGCAAACGAGTAACCAGGTAAACGGAGCAACCAGCTCTCGAACTCTGTCCGTGACTAAAGAGAAAGAGAGAGAAAGAGAGGGAGAGAGAGAAGGGTTTCCCTAAAAGAAAATTCACGGCGTGGAATATCGGGAAAGCGGGGAGCGGCGCCTAATCGTGGAAATTAAGAATTATAGCACGCTGCACTGCCATCCTTTCCTATTCTCTTTGGACTCGAGAGGAGCCAAGACGGTTCCGGGAGCAATAAAGCACTCTCGCAGCCCCGCCTACAACTCTTTCCTCTCTCTCTCGCCTTGCAAGGTGTCGCGATGAGAACGAACAGCGAGGAAGGAAAAGCCGAAGAAACAACTCGTCTGGCCGTTCGTCTCGGTGAAACCGAGGAACCAAAGGTCGCTACGCGTCGCTACTCGCTTCTCGTCAAGGTCCGCCGCCATTTTCTCTTATATTTCGATTGGCTGACGGAATGTTTCTCGCAAAGGTGTCCATGAGGAAGGACACGCGATTCTGCGAGGATCGAGGTCTCTGACGAGGTTTGACAAGGTCTGACGAAGTCTCAGGAAGTCTGACGAGGTCCGACAAGGTCATAGGAGGTCTGACGAAGTCTCAGGAGGTCTGACGAGATTTCACAGTGTCTGACGAGGTCTCTGGAAGTCTCACAAGGTCTCACGAAGTATTAAGAGGTATGCCGAGGTCCGATGAGGGGTCTCAGGAGGTTTGATAAGCTCTGACGAGATATGACGAGATCTTGGGAGGTTTGACGAAGTCTCAGGATGTCTGACGAGGTCTCACGGTGCCTGACGATGTCTCAGGAAGTCTCACAAGGTCTCACGAAGTCTCATGTGGTAATGACGAGGTTTCACGAAGTTTGATGAGATATGTCGAGGTCTGATGAGGTCTGATGAGGTTCAGGTTAGGTTTGACAAGGCCTGACGAGATCTGACAAGGTCTCAGAGAGGTCTGACGAGATCTCAGGAATTCTCACGAGGTCTGACGAGGTACGATTAACGCTAAACCTACCATAGATGAATGACCGGTGAATGAAGAAGAAGTAAAAGCTTTAAAACGTAGAATAACAAAAGAAATCGCGAAAAAGAGTGGTTAACATTACATCGTAGAACAAAAACTTGCCATAAAATTAACCAAAAATGGCAACTCCACGGAATCCCTGTAAAATTTCAACCTGTACCTACTAAAACAATCCCAAACTCGAGAACTAGCATTAATTCCACGCAAGAAAAGGAAGATAACAACGAATGGTGCACGATATATCGATATTCTACCTTTATTTACCATAAAACGAAAGAAAGAAGATATAAAACTCGAAAACTTGCCATAAAATTGACCAAAAATCGCAGCGCCACCGAATTTTTACCTGTGCCTACAAAAACAACTCCAAACTCAAGAACTAGCATTAATTCCACGCCTGAAAGGAAGATAACAACGAATGGTGCCCGATACGTCGATATTTACGACTTTATTTACCACATTTTTCGTTAAGAAAACAAAAGAAAGAGCAAAGAAATTGTAAATAAACCAAAGAAATTAGACATAAACCTCCAAAACCTGCCATAAAATGACCCAAAAATCGCAACTCCACGGAATTCCAGTAAAATTCCTACCAGTACCTAGAAAAATTCCCCGAAACTCCGGCGGGATTCGGTTACGTATACCGAAAAGGCAACAATAGCCGGAAATATCGGGGAACCGATGCGAGAAGCAGGAGGATTCGAGGCGTTATACCTCGGATTTTATTAGACAGCCGAAATGACCTCGATTAATACGCAAGATCTAGAGCAAGCTAAACAACAGAGGCAGCGAGCCGTACGTCAGAAGAGGCAACAAACACGTCCGGAAATACAAGAAACTGCCCTAAACCGGAGCCAGAGCGATTTCGATCCTCGATCCTGGATCACTTTTATCGCGGCTAAGAGCCGGAGAACCGGCTCGTTTGTCTGCGAAACTTCTCCGTTTCCGGCCACCACCGCCTGTCTCTATCTATAGCGATATCGACCTTCGCAGCGCCTTAGAAGTTAATCGGATTTAGCATCGTGCCGCGTGCACAGACATGATCCATGGCCCAATAAAATATACTTCCAGGAAATATATAAGGCAACTTTTGCAGCAGAAACCGCGGACTATCGATCAGGCCTAGCCGGTTACGGCCTTCCACCCACCACGACCACCAATCCCCGGCTAATTTCATTTAAGTTTCGCTACGAGTCCACTATCATTCGAGAATCGCGCGGAAAAACGAACGGGGCGAGGAGAGTCGGGATCTGAGGTTCGATCAATTGGTTTGAGATTGTTTGCGATGGTTTGCGAGAAGCTTTGGGTTGGTACGTAACTTAGAATTCATAGAGTCGGTGTGGAAATATGATTTTTCTGGTAAAAGAATATTAGGTAATGGTAATTTTCGGTGATTCGGGATTTGAGGTTCGATTCATCGNTGCGATGGTTTGCGAGAAGCTTTGGGTTGGTACGTAACTTAGAATTCATAGAGTCGGTGTGGAAATATGATTTTTCTGGTAAAAGAATATTAGGTAATGGTAATTTTCGGTGATTCGGGATTTGAGGTTCGATTCATCGCGATGCATCGGTTTGCGATGGTTTGCGATGGTTTGCGAGAAGGTTTGGGTTGGTTTGTAACTCTAGAGTTGACAGAATCGGTGTGGAAATATGATTTTCCTGGTAAAAGAATATTCGGTAATGGTCATTTTCGGTTATTTGGGATTTGAGGTTCGATTCATCGCGATGTATCGGTTTGCAATGGTTTGCGATGGTTTGCGATGGTTTGTGAGAGGGTTTGGGTTGGCACATAAGTAACTGTGACTTGGTCTCGGTGTGACAATACGGTTTTTCCTGTAAAAGAACATTTGGTATTGGTAATATTCGGGATTTAAGGTTCGATTCAACGCGATGCTTCGATTTGCAATGGTTTGCGAGATGGTTTGGGTTGGTTTGTAACTCAAAGTTTACAGAATCGGTGTGGCAATATGATTTTTCTGGTAAAAGAATATTCGGTAATGGTCATTTTCGGTTATTTGGGATTTGAGGTTCGATTCATGGCGATGCATCAGTTTGCGATGATTTGCGAGAAGGTTTGGGTTGGTATGTAAGTAAAAGTTGATAGAGTCTATCTGATAATACAGTTTTTCAGTGTTAACGATAGAGAGAAATTAGCAAATCGGTGGTAAAAAATATCATCATCAGAACTATAATAGCCGCAACACACCACAACGCATATAACAGATCAAAATTTGTTTCAGTAGTATAATTAAATAAATGCTGCGACATAATCATTGTATAATAAATATGTTGCATCGCGGTGAATCCAGTGTCAGCGATAGAGATAATTTAATAAATCGGTGTAAACAAAATATCGACGTCTGAATAATAGTAACCGCAACGCACCGCGACGCATATAACAGATCAAAATTTGTTTTAAGTAGTATAGTTAAACAAATAACGCGACATAATCATCGTGTAATAAATATATCGCGTTTAACGATACACGTATTCGTATCGCGATGGACTCAGTGATAAGGCTAGAGAGAAATTAGCGAATGGATGTAAAAAATATCATCGTCTGAAGTATAATAGCGGCAACGCACCGCGACGCGGAGAGTCTTCCGCTTGAGCGTGGAACTTCCGGTTACCGCGAGGCCAGGCAACCGAAACGACCACGGTTTAGCCAGTGAAAAATTTCTTTGGTATGCAAATGCGCTGGAACCGATGTGCACCGAGTGTACGCAGAAGTTGCAGTGTCAGCCAAGAACGCGATATCCCTGTGCAGATGTATTCCATTCGCATGGAAAGCCTGATACCAGAGACAGTTGGTGAGAAGCGTTTATTCCTTCTGAGATGCTTGTACAGCAACGTGTAATATTTCCGAGTGCAAGATAATTACAAATAGCCCAACGAAATTTTCTCGTAACCACCGCGTTAGAATTCTTCGATTGGTCACGCGGTTTTTCATTTTCAAACGATGGATTATCAGTGGAAATATTTAAAAGAAAAATAAGGTTCGATAAGTTCTATTGTCGATTACTGGATTTGGATGATAATTAGAAATCATCGAACAAAATTTATTTTTTACGAAAATGTAATTGGAAAGCATTAAATGATAATTTTTCCTAGAAAGAAAAAAAAAAAAGTGTAATTCGTTAAAGTATTTTCGTTTTTGAAACAAAAGATTAAACGGTGGAACAAAGTTTGAAAATCGAAAATCGTTCGACCTTTGAAGATATTTTTCACTTGTTTTCCATTTTCAGAGGATGGATTATTCGATGGAAATATTTAAAAGAAAAATAAGGTGCGATAAAGTCTTCTGTCGATTACTAGATTTAAATAATGATTAGAAATCATCGAACAAAATTTATTTTTAACGAAAATGTAATTGGAAAGCGTTAAATGATAATTTTTCCTAGAAAGAAAAAAACAGAGTGTAATTTGTTAAAGTATTTTCATTTTTGAAACAAGAGACTAAACGGTGGAACAAAGTTTGCTGTCCACGAAAATCGTTCGACATTTCAAGATATTTTTCACTTGTTTTCCATTTTTAGGTGATGAATTTTCAATGGAAATATTTAACATAAATTCTTCTTTCGATTACTGGATTTGAATGATAATTATAAATCATGGAACACAGTTTCTCTTTAACGAAAATGTAATTGGAAAACGTTAAATTATAATTTTTCCTAGAAAGAATTTTTTTTTAGTTTCGGAATAGAGAGTAATTCGTTAAAGTATTTTCATTTTTGAAACAAGAGACTAAACAGTGGAACAAAGTTTGCTGTCCACGAAAATCGTTCGACCTTTGAAGATATTTTTCACCTGTTTTCCACTTTCAGACAATGGATTATCGATGGAAATATTTAAAAGAAAAATAAGATTCGTTAAATTCTTCTGTCGATTACTAGATTTGAATAATAATTAAAAATCATCGAACAAATTTTATTTTCAACGGAAACTGTCTAATTTCAAAATAGACTCAATTAGATACTGTTAAACGATCATTTTTCCAAGAAAAAATCTTTTCATAGTTTTGGAATAGAGTGTAATTCGTTCAAGTATTTTCTTTTTGAAACAAAAGATCGAATCAAATAGTCGCACAAAGTTTCCTGTCCACGAAAATCGCCCGACCTTTGAAGACAGTTTTGACTTTGAGTTGAGAGAAACGGTTGAAACTTTTTTTTCCAACGAAAATATCTGGGATGCCTCGAGGCATCGGTACAAATCGTTGGAAAATAGTTTCTGTCACTGGCCATCGTTTGTTCGTTCGGTTCGTCTTCGTTGCAGTATTTTCCTGCCAAAGACAATAACGCGCTGTCAAGTGATCGCCTTTGACAATCGTCAAAAACGAAATATACCTATTACAAAGAAACGTATCAGAAAAATCTCGAAGAATTCTTCCGTTTCTCTCGAATTAAACGTTAAATATTTCTTCGGATTTCCAGTTTTTCTTCAGGCTAGAAATCTTTTTTGTTTCAGCAAAGATTTCCTGTCGCGTAAACTAGAATACCGTAACCAAAGGAGGAATGTTTATCGAGGAGATAAAAAACGTTCTCTCATAGTTTTCCAATAGTTCTCGGATAATTTAACGCGAGAGAAGTCGATATTTAGCACAATTTGCAAGATTACGCTGTAACTTCCTCGCATTATTCTCTTCCTGTATTAAAAGTCGTAATTTTTGCAATAAACTTAATTAAAAATCAGCTGTTACTATTAAAAATAGTATATATAATATATTTTGCAATACACTTCCAATTGGAGTTAAATAAATTAAATAATGTAAACATATATAGAAGTATATTTTGTAATATTCACAATAATGTTAAATAAATATATTTATACGAAGCGTATTTTTACACGGCT